>JAQZBX010083143.1:0-13430 GCA_029593785.1 Cabassous unicinctus
GACTTAAATATAAAAACAACAACCCCAAACTCCTGGAATAAAACAGTAAGCAGAAGTTTCTTAAACCTTACGCCCAAAGCATGAACAACAAAAGAAAAAGTAGATAAATGGAACCTCCTCAAAATTCAACATTTTTTTACCTCAAAGGACTTTGTCAAAAGTGTGAAAAGGCAGCCAACTCAATGGGAGAAAATATTTGACAATCACATATCTCATAAGCGTATATTATCCATGATATACAAAGAGAACATACAACTCAACAATAAAAAGGCACCCTACCTGATTAAAAAATGGGCAAAAGACTTGAAAAGACAATTGTCCAAAGAAGAAATACAAATAGTTATGAAACACATGAAAAAATGTTCAACATCTCTAGCGATTAGGGAAATGCAAATCAAAATGGCAATGAGATATCATTTCACACATATTAGACTGGTCGCTATTAAAAAGTTAGAAAACTGTAAATGGTGGACAGGATGTGAAGAGATAGGAATGTTTATTCACTGTTGGTGGGAATATAGAATGGTAGAGCCACTTTGGAGAATTGTTTGGCAGTTCCTAAGGAAGTTGAATATAGACTTGCCATGTAACCAGACAATACCATTACTATGAATATATCCAGAAGAATTGAGAGCAGAGAAATGAACAGACATCTGCTCACAGATATTCATAGCAGCATCATTCATGATTGCCAAAATTTAGAAACAACCCAAGTGTCCATCAACTAATGAATGGATAAACACGGTATTGCATTGTATACACATGATGGGATATTATGCAATGGTAAGAAGAAATGAAGTTGTGAAACAAATGATAACAAGGATGAACTTGGAGAACATTATATTGAGTGAAGCAAACCAGACACAAAAGGACAAATACTGTATGATTGCACTATTATGAACTAAATATATTGTGTAAACTCATGGAGTTAATAATTACAATATAGGTCACCAGAAAATAGGAGGGTAGAGAAAGGAAAGCTAAAGGTTAATCTGTGCAGAATTGGTGAAAAGGCCACTTGTAAACGTTTGTAAATGATTAGAAATGGTTAAAGCATAACATGGTATTTGTAACTAGCAGTAGTATTGTATGGGTATGACAGTGGTTGAAAAGGAAAGTCTAAGATCATGTATATTACTAGAAGGAAAGTTAAAAACTGTAACATGGGCTCTATATGATAGTAAAACCACACAGAAAACATGGATATGGTTGATATTGCATGTATAAGACTGTTTTTTACAAAATATAAATACAAATGTAAAAGAGAGAAGGAAAAAGAATAGCAGCTACGTGCGGCAGGGGAAGAACTGAAAGATAGATGATGACTTTGGGTCGTTTGTTTTTTTATTATTATTATTGGAATAATGAAAGTGCTCTAAGAATGATTGAAGGGAAGAATGCACAAATATGTGATTACAATGAATGCCATTGATTGTTCACTCTGAATGAATTTATGTTTTTTAAATATGTATCAATAAAATTGATTAGTTAAGAAAAAGATAAAATAGTGGTGAATAGGTGAAGCACAGAGCATTTTTAGGGCACTGAAACTATTTTAAATGATACCATAATGGAGGAAATATGACCTTATACATTTATGAAAAACAATAGAATTATGCAACACAAATAGAGTGAACCATAAGATAAATGATAGACTTTAGTTAACAATAATATATCAATAATTATTCAGCAATTGTAACAAATGTACCACACTAATGCAAAATGTTAATTATAGAAGACAGTGCTCAGTTTTTCTTTACACCTAAAACTATTCTAAAAATAGTATATTAAAATAAGTAAATAAATAAATAAAATAAAATAAAACCAGGGGCTTTTGTTTTACATAGATATGATTTCAATTCCATCCTTGTTGTTCTCTAGCAGAGTGATTAAGAAAAATTACTTAGTATCTCTGAGCCTAGCTTTATTTAGATATATTAAATAAAATAATAATGATTGAAAGAATTGTGGAGAAGATTTAAGTGTTAGCATGTCAAGTTTTTATTATAATAACTGTATACATTGTTATGTACACTAAAGATGCAAGGTAACTTTCTCTTTTGCTTAGTTTATGTTATTAAAATTATAGATGAAAATTAGATGGAATATTTTCTTCTCTACAAACTAATGTCATAGAGAATGATGTTTATTCTGGCATATAGACTGCAATTTTATATATATTTAGTAGCCATTGTGTATTTGATAAATTGATTGAAGTACACATACATTAAAATGTGTTCACCATTTTAAAATAAGTAATTTATTTTAGAGATACAAAAAGTTGCAAATACATTACAGAGTGTTCTCAGATTCTCCACACTCCATTTTCCCTATATTGTCCTATTATCATCTTACATCAATTTGGTTCATTTGTCACAACGAATTCACAAATGCTGATACATTGTTATCCTAAAATCCACAATTTATTCAGATCTCCTTTACTTTAGCCTAACATCCTTTTTCTACACCAAAATTCCATCCAGGATACTATATTACATTTGGCCATCAAGTTTCAATTGTCAATCTCTAGACCGTGACAATTTCTCTGACTTTCCTTTCTCTTGATGACCTAGACAGTATTAAGAAGGAATGGACAAAACTGGACATTATAAATCAACTGGGGTTTTCTGACAGTTTTGAAATGATTAGATTGGGTTTATGGAATTTTGGGAGGAAGCCCACAAAGGGAAATTTTCATTTCATCACATCATATCAGTATATACTATCAATCTGACTACTTACTGCTAGTGTTAACCTGGATCACTTTGCTGAGGTAGTGTTTGCCAGGTTTCTCCACAATGAAGTTACTCTTTCTCCCCCTATTTCCACACTGTACTCTTTGGAAATTTGTCACTGTGTGTATCCTATACTAAAAAGTGAAGAGTTATTGTCTACCTCCTTGGAAGTATAGTATCTACATAAACCATTTGGAATTGTTCTATATGGGAGATTTGTCTATTCTCCCCATTTATTTATTTTTATTGAATCACTTGTTTATAACAGTATGGACTCATGGATATTAATTTAATAGTGTGGATTAAAGTGCAATACCATACTATTTAGTTCATTGCATATATTTTTCCAGCCTTGGACATGACATTGGGAGCTCTTTCAGCTGGGTCTCATGTCTTTTTGATATATCCTCATCATTGTGCATATGTGTGTGTGTTGCAATTGTTGTTGTTATTTTACTTGGATTTAAAAAAATATCCTTCCCTTACTTTTATACTGAAATGTGCTCCAGTTCATCTTTTACATTCCTTGTAACAGTCCTAAAATCAATCAAATCTCCCAGGAGTCCTGTTTCCTATTATTTTATAATGGTATTAGAAACCAAGATCCTTGCATGTGTGAACATGTATTTTCATTATAGTCAAGAAATGTAATTTAGGGCCAAATTAACACCTTCAATTGTAAAAATAGGCCACGTATTTTCCCATGATCAAAGAAGCCCAGTTGAAAATTAAGCTCTTTATCACATCTTGCTCATGTTTCTTAATTGGGAAGAAAGGGACACTTTAGGGAATGATCTTCCCCAGATTCAGATATTTTGTCTCATTCATGTTAAACTCTTCCAGGGAAATCAAGAGAAGCATTTCCCAGTTAAAATCTTGGGTGATAGTGGATTTCAATAAGTATGGGACTAAACTGGGAACAATTTACCAGGCAGGGGAAAACCTATACCTCTGTGAGATCAAACAGAAATTTTTCCAAAATAATCAGCATTTTAGAAGCATCTTTTCTTTTTATTTGAATAAGTGGGTTCCAAATTACCCTGGCAATAAAAAAAAGCACAACTGAACATGTTAACATCTGCATAAAACTGGTAAGATTTTTTTTAGGAGTCACTTATTTGTATTTATTAATCCTCAGAGAAATTCAATCTGTTCAATGCTATGGCAAGTATCTAATGCATACAAGCCACTGTGGAAGGAGAGAAAGTGTAGGGACTTTTCTAGGAGAAATCTACAATCTAAAACGAGTAGCTGTAAAACGTACACAGTAGTTCTAGATTAGAATGGGTTCTACAAAGTTGAAGGCTATTGGTAATTGGTAGTCAGAAGGACAAGCAAATAGAAATATCTGTTTGAGTGTTCCAGGCAACACTTCATGGAGGTGATAGTTTATGTCGTGGATATGGTAGGTTGCAGGCTTCTCATCTCCTCCATGAAAAGTGAGTATACAATAGTATGGAACATTATAGTATGGTACATTATATGTACCTACGGGAAATCCTCTAACCCTTTCATTCATTCAATAAATACTAATTACCTACTTTTATTCTAGAAGCATAAATTCAGCTGTGAAAAAATAGACAGAAATACATGTTCTTATATTGCTTCTTTTTAATGAAAGTTATTCTTACACGAATTTTACAGCTCTGTGCATGTCTGTCTATTTAGCATCTATCTATCCATTTATCTATCTCTACCTAAATAATTAATTGATAGAAACATTAAACATTTTTTCACTTCTTTTTGCTAAAGAGATTTGACAAAAAATACATTTGGAAAACTTTCTAGAATCCCTTTGAACCTACAGTTGACAATGCAGTGGTGTATGATGTTAAGAGCACTGAGAATCAGAACTACCTCTAAATCTGATTCAAGATTCTACCCAAGTTCCCTAAGTGTATTGCTGTTCTTACTGCCTATGAAAAAGACAGTTTTGAGGTCTTAGTGACATGCCACAGAAAATATTTAATCACATCATTAGCTAAGATAAGATTTTAAAAATCTTTTTTTAATGCAATACATAAATATGATGCATTTTCAAATATTAAGAAAGAGCACATATTAAAGAGTGGTTGCTTCTATGGCGCTCTCTCTCTCTCTCTCTCTCTCTCTCTCTGTCATTATTGATTCTGTTTATAATGGATTCCAGTAAGAGGATTAAGACCCATCCTGAATGAGGTGGGTCACACCTTAACTGAAGTAGCCTCACCGAAAGGCCTTACCTACATAAGGTTTTACCCACTGGATATGTTTTTCTGTGGTACATACAGCTACAAAGTATCACAGCCTGCAAATGATTGTTTTTGTACATGTGAGTAAGTGCATCTTTAGGAAATTGAATCACTGGTGTGATATCTATGTGCAGTTATAACGTTATAGATGTTGGAAATCACCCCCTAAGAGACTGTACCCACTCAAACTTCTACCTAAAATATATGAGATTAACAGCTCCCCACACCTTTGCCAGCACTACATATTAACAAACATTCATCAAAAGATCATTTTACTAATATAATAGATGAAATGTGTATCTAATTGAGTTTTTATTTCCATGTTGTTAACTATGAATGAAATTGAATATCTTTTCATATGCTTAATTATTTATCTAGAGAAATGGCTCTTGTAAAAATGGTTCTGTAGCTCATTATTCATTTGGGTTGTCATTTTTAATATTGATTTGTGAAATCTATTTATCATTGAAGAAATTATTCTTTTGTGTTGCAAATATATTTTACCAATTTCACACTATTTTGCTTGTGACTACGTGATTATTGGGGGGAATAAATGTAGCTATATGTATAAAATAACTTGTACAGTGTCTGACAATAGCTAGTTATAAATAAATAATTAGGTTCAGTGTTTGTTTCTGTCTTCTCTTTCTTGAAGTTAGAATATGGGATACTCAACAATAGAAATGACAAAAATTCTATTGAAAAAGTTCAGCTATCATTCAGGGCTTCCTTAGCTCATTTTTTTTTCACTGGTGCTTAAACTGTAAACCTGAATTTTGAAAGAATATTCTGATTTCAAGGCAAATGCCCCCTTCTCCTTTCCTTAACTTTAGATAGTCTCAGTGTCTTTATTATCTTAGGAAATATTGATGAGAGAGCCAGAAAATAATGACTAAGTAGAAGAATTTAACTGTGGACAACATGATATGATAAAAAAGTACAAAAATAAATGTGAGGTTGCATTAAAAGTGGAAACAAGAAAGATTTGAGAGATAAAGTATATTATGCATAAATTGTCTCTATTTTTGTAGCACACTACCCCTAATATTGATAGGCCCTTCCTGAAAACTGAAGAAAGAAAGTCAGATCAGGAAATTATCTACTTGTGTAGAATCCAGAAAATTAATGTTTATTATGTCTGAAAGGTGATTTACTTTTTCATTATTTCCTATTTTACTTTCCTATGCAATCAGGTAAATAGTTTTAATAAGTATTATGAGGTTTATTTCATTCAGCAAAACATCAATACGCTGAAAGATAACTGATTATCCATTGATAAGGACAAGTTCCCATGATCAAGCATATATTCTAGCTCCAAATGTGCTTTTTTATAAAATTTATTGTTTTGTCCTTACAGATGAACTCTTTGTAACCTGAGCTTCCCCCAAATTGACTGAAACAATGCATCAAAACAGCAGTGTAACTGAATTCATACTGTTAGGATTAACACAAAATCCTTTGAGGCAGAAAATGGTGTTTGTAATCTTAATTTTCTATGCGGGAACCGTGGTGAGGAATGTACTCATTATTGTGACTATCAAGCTCAGCCTGACATTTGGAAGCCCATGCACTTCTTCCTATTTTCCTTGTCTTTTGCTGATGTCTGCTTTTCAACTTCCACAGCACCATGGCTAATTGTGGATGTTCTCACTGCAAAGAAAATCATATCCTACAATGAGTGCATGACACAAATTTTTGCACTAAATTTATTTGGCTGCATAGAGATCTTTGTTCTCATCCTCATGGCTGTTGATCTATATGTGGCAATATGTAAGACCTTACGTTACCCAATCATCATGAGACTGCATCATTTTGATTATTTTTGCCTGGATAGGGTCTTTCATATATTCTATAGCTCAGATTGCCCTGGCCTTGAGATTGCCTTTCTGAGGGCCCAATTTGATTGAACATTATTGCTGTGATTTACAGTCCTTGTTGAAACTTGCCTGCTTGGACACTTATGTGATCAACCTACTGCTGGTGTCCAATAGTGAGGGTATTTGTTCAATCAATTTCATGCTTCTGTTGATTTCAAACATTGTCATCATGCATTCTCTGAAAAACCACAGTGCAGTAGGGTGATAAAAAGCCTTCTCAACTTGTACTTCCCACATCATCGCAGTCATCTTATTTTTTTGGACCATGTACATTCATGTATACACCTCCCACAACCACTTTCCCCATAGACAAGATGGTGGCAGTATTTTATGCCATTGGAGGACCCTTTCTCAAACCACTCAACTACACACTAAGGAATGCAGAAGTGAAAAATGCCATGAAAATGTTATGGAGTATTAAAATTACCTCAGAAATCACAGGATGACTTGAGTTTCCCATTATTTACTGAAACATGGTTTGATTAAATTGGTGCATATTTCAAATATAATAGTATGTGATAATTTTGGGAAAAACATACAATTGTATATAAGCTTGTGGGCTGCTACATTTTTCTAGATCACAGACATGTTGAATGCCAAGACACCATTTCTTGTATCAGAGAAAAGTGAATGTCAGTTTAATTCAGATAATTATGGACTAACAGTCTTTCCTCTCTATACATTTTCTGCCCCCCAAGTCATGCTATATCTTGAGAATAAGCCTGACTCTCCCTATATACTCTAATATCAAATGCACCTGATGGGCTTACTTTTTTCTGTGTTCTGAACTCAGCCTGGTAACTTTCCTGACATCAGCCTGAATTGTTCTTTTCTTGAGAGCTCCTTTCTGGCATTGCTGACCATAAAATTGATTTACCAACTCTGAATCATCACACTGGTTTATTAAGAGAAAAGATCTTTACTCAATAAAAGCATTTACAACTTCTGAGCATCCATAAAGTATTAAATAAAGACTTAATTCTTCTATGACACATTTCCACATAGGTATCTTGGATGAATCAAGGGCAAGGGAACTCAGTGTACCAAGACTTTCCATTCCACTTTATTGCTGGTTTGTCTTTAAAAAATTCTATATTTTAAAAGCAGAGACTTTTTGAAATGTACTTATATTATAAACTATATTATTCTCATTGTTTGCATGTGCTAACATAACTGGAAGTTTGGAAGTTTATTTGTGGAATGTTTACAATATAGTATTACAATCAGCTTCATCATATTTGCTATGATTGGTGAATGGAAGCTGCAGGAACAGAATTTTTAAAATTCAAGTTCATAGAAATTAAAATAATGTATATCATCAAGATTAAATAATAAGATGCATACACTTCAGAGGAACAACATATTGCAAGAGAATGAAAACCAGAAAAAAACGAACCTGTTTTGAAGACAATTAATGGTATGATATTATTTTATTTAAAGATATATTGTGTAAGTGAAATGAATTAAATTATAATGGGCATTTTTAGAATGTCCACGACATTTGTCTTCAGATAGTGGTAGTAAGGAGAACCCATGTTGTAGCAGGTAGCTGCTTTTTCTTTCTGTTTGACCTACACAAATTGAGCGGTTGCCTAGAATTCAAGTTAGAATTGTCAATGTTATTTTGGTACCATTATAGGACAGAGCAGTTTAGCAGCAGCACCTTGACTGATTCTGCTATGGGTTTTCTCAGGAATGTTTATTGGTTTTAGTGTCCTAATATTCAACGCATCTTTTCTGCGCACATCTTTAGTAACCATTACAACTTTTTCTTTCATTTCATGCTTGCTACTCTTTAATTGTGCAAAACTTAACAATAACAGCCATATCCTTTTGTGAAAAAATAAACTCATATGTTGAGTGAAGCAAGCCAGGCAATGAAGGATGAACAGTACATGACCTCACTGATTTGAATTGAGGAAAGTGAGCAGTTTCTGAGAACCATTGTCTGAAAGATAGGTTAACAAGAGTGAGAAAGAGAAGAGAAGGTTGTGAGCCATCACCCATACAGATATAATCTATTGCAAAGTAATTGAGTATAGTTGCATATTGAAGGATAGGACAGGTGGGAAGTGATATTACTGAGTTTGGTGATACAGGGTTGACAGGTGGGTAGATTAGGAAGGGAGGGTTAGAATAGCCAAGATACTGGGGGGAGAGATGGGAAAAGGACCAGGTGAACACGAGATTTGTGGGTATGAGGTTGAAAGTGCAGGCGTGGGAATGCTCTTATGGCAATATGACAAGGTAGTGTCACAGGTTTAGGGTGTTGGTTGGGCAAGCATTCAGGATGGGGTGCATCTAGGGTAAGCTTCTGGGGAGTGTGTGAGTGTTCATCCTGTCATAATGTGTTCTGCTGGGGAGTGGAGACCAACATGGTGAGTGTGAAGGAGATGGACTCCTATCTTTGGGAGGACCGATTCACCCAGAAACAGACAGGTGGGCGTCTCTTATGAGCAAAGGTGGATCCTAATAGGGGAGGACAATCAGCGTGTCAAGACCTCTTATTGCACGTGACTATGAATCTTGTCATCCAAGGGGTCAAGACAGGGGGTGTCATGTGCCCCAGGAGGATGGGGAGGGAGGAACGGAATAGATCAAACAGGGGGTATTTAGTGCTGAGGGCAAATGTTTTTCATTACCTTACAGTGATGGACACAGAACATGGTAAATACCATCAAAAATTATTAAACTGTACTGTCTAAATTATAAACTATGCTGTAAACCATTGACAATGTTTAGTAGCTATGTTTCACTATCTGTATAACAGTTATAACAATGCTACCATCCACATACAAAAAGGTTTTTATATGGGGTGAGCAAACGGGGAGGAGGTTGGGTATATGAGAGTCTCTAGTATTGTGTGTGTGACTTTGCTGTGACCTAAATTTTTTGAAAGTTAAATGAAAATTTGAGAGACACTGGGGAGTGAAAGGGGGAAAGTGCCATGGTACAGACTGGACACCTGATAATGCAATGATAAAAGGAAAAATGCTAAAAATTTTTATTTTTTATTTTTTATTTTTTTCCATTTTTTGAATATTCCAATTCTTTAATTTTATTTTATTTTTAGTGTTTTTTTTAAGTTTCCATGCATTTTATATCTTACATTTAAACTTATCTTTATTATTTCATTTTCCTATTTATTCTATTTGACTATTATATGGGCTTCATCTTAAAGGAAGGTTTGGATCACAGAAGGGTTACAACAGGGGCAGGAGAGGATCATTGATGGGGGGGTGTCTGGGATTTGGGTTTCATGGGAGGAAGTTCACCTGAATATACATAAAAGATATATAAAATTATTCAAATGATCAAGGGGTGGGGCATGGTCACAGTGGTTGGAGAATCACTCAATAAATGAGAGAATACTGAATTTCCAGCCTGGAGAGCTTTGCCACATTCTCCAAGGGAGCACCAACAGTCCCCCAAGTGCAGGGGCAGTGTCTGGCAAAGGAGGATGGTTCACTAATGGGTTCTTGTTATTGATGACTAGCTTAATGAGTCTTTGCTCTTGTAATTAAAACTTAGCCTACTGTTATGGGGTGCCTAAGGGTTGCCACCTGAGAGCCTCCTTGTTGATCAAATGTGGCCTCTCTGTAAGCCAAACTCACCATACGAATGCATTACCTTCCTCCCCAGCGTGGGACATCACTCCTGGGGATGAGCCTTCCTGGCAATGAGGGATTAATACCAAGTGCCAACTGGCAATATGACTGGAAAAAGACCTTGAATAAAAGGTGGAAAAGATAAAGACAAATGAGTTCATATGGCTAAGAGACTTCAAAGAGAGTCAGGAGGTCATCCCAGAGGTAACGTTTATGCAAACCTCAGTAGGATCTCATAGAACACCAAAGTGAATATCACCCCACACAGAGGGGCTCCTGAGGGCTTTGAAGACACCCAGGTCCTATATAAAGGGGGATAGCTCCAGAGATTGATACCTTATCAGTGGGCTATACTTTGGAATCTGTGCTCCTGAGAGTGACATAGTTGGACTCAAATCCTCCCTGCATATGGTCCATCAGTCCCTTCTATTCAAATCTATATGTGGTGATGGAATTTGTAGGTGTACTTCTAGAAACTGGAGCCTTTGGCCTTCCCATGTGCCAGTTGTGCCAGGAATCTCGGTGGAGCTGCAACTCCTACTCTGCAGCTTGATGGACTCACCCTAGTCACCTGGCGAGGAGATGTTGATGGACAACAGCCATCCCAGGGAATGGAGAGAGTCTGCAGCTGCAGGCAAGATAATCCCATCCATCTTATCCATGGGATATGAGCCCCCTGTCACTTGGAGGTGGAGTGGACAACACCATCCCAGACTCCTCAGGATTGTGGGAAGAGCTATAAGTTAGAGTGGACTTACTGGCATTCTGTTGTAGACATATTGTGATTCAAGCAATGGAAGAAATTACAACATTGATGTGGAGCCAGTGGCCACTGGACACTTTCAGGGCAGGGAGAGGGAAAAGGAGTCTTATTACAGGGGCTTTTTCGGGACTTGGGAATTATCTTGAGTGACATTAAAAGGACAGATATAGGCCATTTTACATCAGCATATAACATGCAGAACTGTGTGGAAGAGTATGGTCTACAATGTGAACTATGGTCCATGCTCAGTGGCAAAGCCCCAGGATGTGTATATCCATTGCAAGTGATGTGCCACATTAATGAACGATGTTTATGTGGGAGGTTGTGGGAGGTGTGGGAGGTGTGAAGCATGGGAATCCCTGTAATTTTTGTGTAACATTTATGTAATCTAAGCATCTTTTAAAATATTTTTTTAAAAAGCATTTGCGATAATAAATAAGAAAATTGATATAGAGTTGGCAGTCAAAAAAAAATGCTACAAAATGTTAATATCAGACAAAAAAATATTATACTAAGTGGAGAACAGACACAGAGTACTAAATATTGTATAATTCCATTTATATAAAATGTAAATATAAATCAATTTATAAAGATGAAATGAGATCAGTAGTTATGTAGGTCTGAGGAAGGAATGTTAAGGGGTGCGGAGTCTTACTTTTTGGAGTAATGAAATTGTTCTAAAGTTTTGAGATGTTGAATGTACAACATTGTAATTATACTAAAAGCTATTGATTATACTCTTTGGATGGAATAGTCAAAAATAACAGCTATGTACACTAGAGGAAGCATAGAGAGATTGACAGGTGAGGAATTTTCTTGTTCGTTTGTTTGTCTATTTTTGCTTGTTATTATTATTGAAATAATGAAAATGCTCTAATAATAATTGAAGTGATGAATGCATAACTATGTATGTGATCATACCAAGTACCATTGATTGTACACTTTGAATGAATTGTATGCTTTATTAATATGTATCAATAAAATTGATTTGTTTAAAATAAATAAATAAATAAACTCAGGAAAATTCCATGAGTTTTCTGTTCTCACTTTTTTTCCTTACTATGAGATTAAGAAGTGCAGTGTCTATGATGTAGTCCCACACGAGGAGGGCCACATATTTATTAGACAAAGGAAATGTCATGGATCCATCATAAAATTAACTAACCTTCTCTTTCATCGCAACAGCACAAAAATACACACTCATATACACGCCAAAAAACAACAACAAAATGACAACATAAAAAAACAAACTAAAAACACACACTATTTAGCTTTCCATGGTTATTTGCCTTTCAGATGAATAAATGAAGGTAGGAAGTAAAGAATCAAATAAATGAACAAAAATGTAAATGAAAAAATAGCAATAAAGTAAAAGAACGTGAAGAATTTATATAGGAGAAAAAAACCTGAAAGGATTTGCATGGTTCAAAAATACTTATAGGGGAGTGGATATAGCTCAGTGGTTAAGTGCCTGCTTCACATGTATGAGGTCCTGGGTTCAATCCACAGTACCTCCTTTAAAAACAAAATTACTTATACTCAAATTAAACCTGGAATATTGAAGTATTAATTTTTAACTTCTGGGACACCATATCTAATCAATGAAAATTTTGAAGTGACCTTCCTCTCCGAAAAAGGAAGCTATGAATTATAATTATCCTTTTATTATAGAAATAGATTTTCTAATGTGCTTTTTTGTTGTTGCTATCATACTATCAATGAAGCTGCAATGCCACTTCTGTATTAGTCCTTGAAAAAATGCATAACCTGAATGTGATCATAAACCAAAATGGTACAGATACAAACTGGGGATTAATTTACACAGTAATTTGCCTGTAAGCTTTAGAATTTTCAAGGCCAGTGAAGCCAAGCGCTGACAAAGTGTTTATTCCAGATTAAAGGAAACTAAAGGGAAATGTTACCTTACTAAAATGTGCGATTTTTTTGAAAAAATTTGCATCTATTTTTATAAATGGAATTAAGGAAAAAGAGAAAGAAGGAAGGAGGGAAGGAAGGAAAGAAGAAAGGAGAGAGGAAAGGAGGAAGGGAGGGAGGGAGAAAGGAAAGGATAAAGGGAGGGAGGGAGGGAGGGAGGGAACAATGTGGAGGAAATTGTAGACAATTGGTGAAATTGAACAAAGGATGGTTATGGGAGTTACCTATCCTATCCTTGCAATGTTTATGTAAGAACAAAATTATGTCAAAATTAAGAGTCA
>JAQZBX010083144.1:0-13426 GCA_029593785.1 Cabassous unicinctus
TGGCTCCATGTCCCTGTTTGTGCCATGCTTCCCACAGACTGCTCCCAGCCAACTACGGAGGGCAAATGGAGCACTAATGCAGCCCATTCCTGCAAAATGCAGGGTTTCTTTCATGGGTGTCTTTGGTTCAGAGACTCCCTATCCGTCTGGCTGGAACTTTCTTAGAACCTTGTTGCAGTCTGAGACTCTTCCTGTCCAGCCCTCCTTCTTAACCTTCCTTTCAAACCCTCCCTCAATCTTCCTTTCAGACCCTCCTTCTTTCTCCTCTTCTCTACAGGGATCAGGTCTGCAACCTGGTCTGAAGGCTCTGGTCATCTTCTCCAGGTCCCCCACCTCTCCTTCACAGATGTCTCTCCCAGTAAATTTCTTGCACATCTATTCTTGTCTTGGTGCCTGCATTTTGGAGGACTTGAACTAATACACTATTCTGCAACATGCTTTTTTCATTTAGCTTTATGTTCTGGTGATTTATTCACATGGTTATATTTATCTCTAGTTCATTAATTTTGACTACTGTAAAGTATTCTGTTGAATGAATATATTAGAATTGATTTATCCTTTCTCCTTTTAATGGACATTTATGTTGTTTCCAATTTTTTCGCCATTACAAGCAATGCTTCAATGAACATTTTAATACATGGGTTATAGGATGGATACTCTTTTGCCAGCTATTGTCAATTGCTCTCCCAAGTCATTGTGTTAATTTACACTTTGCCCAGCAGTGTATGAGAGTACCAGGGTCCACTTCCTTGCAACATATGAAACAGTTAATCATTTTAATTTTGTCAGTCCCAATGATGCTAAATGATACCTCAATGTAGTTTTAATAGTATGCATTTACCTGAATACTATTGATATTGAGCATTTTTCACATTTGTTGGCCTTTTGAGTTTTCTATTCAGTAATTTTTCTGATCATGTTCTTTGCTATTATTAAATTTGTCTTTATCCTATTGTCTTCTAGGAGTTCTTTATGTATTCTGCACAATAATCCTATGTTTGGTTTTTTGTTTCAAAAATCTCTCATTCTCTGACAAATACCTTCTCACTCTCTTTTTGGTATCTTTTGATGAAAAGAAAATCTTTGCCTTTATGGTTTGGCTTTTCTTCTTTTTCTAAAGAAATCTTTCTCTGAATCAAATTCATACAGATATTTTCCAATATTGCCTTCTAAAAACTCACATGTAGATTTTTAATCTAAATACAATTGACCTTAGAATGTGCTGTAAGGAATGGATTCAATTTCAGTTTTTTTCAGATGTATGATCAATTGTCCTAGAACTAATTCTACAATAGTCCTTCTTTTCTCTCTTAATCTGTAATATCACCTCTGTCGTATATTAACTTCGCATATCGTTTCTTTGTGAAGACTTCCTACTGTACTCCATTGTTCATTTTTCCATCTCTGTGCCAATAGCACATCATTGTAATTAATAAAACATTACAATGATTCTTGATTTCTGGTTAGTTGAGCCCTATATTTTGGTCTTTTTCTTCCCAATTGCCCCGACCATTCTTGGTCCCTGTTCTTCCATTGAAATTTTAGAATCAACTTGTCAAGCCCATGGAAAACTCTGAGACTCTGAATGGAAATGATCTGAATTTATGGATTAATTTTTGTAGAATGAGAACCTTTTTGACATTGAGACTTCCCATCCACAATTAGTCTCTAATTTTCCTTTCTCCCATCTTATTTGACCCATAAAATGAGCCGGGAGGAATTCTCTCTATTTCTGGAATAGTTTGTATATATTTGAAATTAGCTATTTTTGAATGTTGGATAGAACTTTCCTATAAAACACATTTGGGCCTTGCAATTTTCTTTATATTTTAATTCATTTCTATTTTCATCATATTTTGTATTTCTCATTTATCTTGCTTTTTCTATGACTAGTTTCCCCCTTCTTTCCTTTCTTTCAAAATTTCCCTTTTCTCTTTATCTTCCAGGTATACACAGTTAATAAATTGCTGTGGGACTTTTGTCCCTGGAGGTTTTATTTTTTTCAAACAACAGGAAATTTAAAGATGTTTATCTGAACTACGTAAATCCCCAGGGAGCATTTCCAATCTTGGGGATCACTTTTTGAAATGCATAAACTCCAACCCTTCTCTAAACTTGGTACTATTATCCCCATTCTTCTTCCTTTTTCAGAAACAAATGCACCTTATTTGTGCAGTAACTCCTATGGGCCAGAACATAATACATTATCTCCATTAACCCTACATCACTAGTGAAGAAATTGGCACAGAAAGGTTAAGTAACTTGCCCAAGGTCACATAACTATTAAGAGTTGGAACTGGGATTTGGAGGTGAGGTTGTCTAATTTTAAGCCCAGTGAACTTTCTGTTGTGCCTTGCTTTATGTTTCTGAACCATAAACATATGGAGAACTATGCCTGTTATGAACTCATGTTCACAGTATCATTGAGAAAGCTAAAGAGACAGGCAGAGGACAGAAGAGAAATCAGTACAATAGGAAAACTGATGAGATGTTGTTTAAGCCTATAAGAAATAATTCAAATTGGAGCTGATCATTTGAGAATGTATAGATGTTAAATTTGACCCTTTGCTATTTTTGAACAGAACTGAGAGCTCAATGATGAGATACCCAGACTTTAGGAGGCAACCATAAGCTTGAAATGGTGACTGACATAGACTCTGGATGCTAAATAGCCATGCTCACCAATCAGGGTTTTATTGTGTTCAAATTTCAGTATCATCTCATTTTTACATTCTCCACCTGGGCTTAACCCCCTCTTGATCCACTTATCCTGAATGCAATGTGTTGACCTGCACATGTTCTATTACGTTTGCTTTCTCTTTTTCCTTGGTTGTGAAATTCAATTAAACCCACATTTCAAGGCCTGAACAAAGTAGAGAGTAAAAATGTAAGACATTTTCAAATCCCCTAGTTTACTATTTCTGCTAGTCAGAGCAAACGCTACCAGCAACCTTTTCACTCCTTTCCATAAGACCTGCTGCAACATCCTACAGAAGTCTGACCTCCACAAACCAGGATGTGCAAGTCTTACATCCTCAATACCAGACTTTGGGATCATTAGCATTGCCTTTGGTCAGGATGTGATTGTAGCCTTGTATATATATGTTTTTTCTGATACCTATTGGAAAATTGGCCAACAATTCAAAAAAGGTGCACAGCCTAAGCTTTCTCTGCCACCCCTTTCAGCATTAGGTAATGGGAGGTGGTCCACTAAGTAGCAACGGACCTCAGGGAAGACCGGAGATACCTCTCTGCCCAGCAAAATATCCACAGAAGAAACAAGGACATCTGTGTGTGCAAGAAGATAAGATGGCAACAACAGCAAAAATGAAACAAAGACTGTGAAATCAAAGCTTGATTGAAGTTATGTTGGAATTGTAGAACAGGATTCAAAACACTGAGGATTATTGAAGCCAAGTGAGTCTTTTACAAGTTGTATCAAGACGAGTTGAAGTGGTGGGGTTTGACCCTAAAGCCCCGACATTTCCAGTCCTCATGAGCATGGGGAAGAGAACCTAAAAGACTGGGTATTTGCTAGCATCAACTTTAAATGCCAGCAATTAGCACAGTGCTGCTATGTTCTGCCCACTATTAATCAATATCCTTGTAGCTGAATGTTGTGCTACAAGGACTTGAAAGATGAAGTATGGTTTGGAGTAACAGATATCCCCAAGTTGATAATATAACAAATGAGATCAAATGTTTATCTGTAACTATTTGATGGCCATACTGCAGAAGTAGCAATGCAAGATTAAACTCAGGGTTCCCCATCATTGTCTTTCCAGTGCTTTGTGTTATACAAAAATACGTGCAGAATACCCAGAAACTGGCTTCAAGGAATTAATAATCTAGTTGGCTTCATTGAATACAAGTGTTTTCCTGACAAGGCTTTGCTCAGGAAAGCTTTGCACATATGTCCAGTGCTGCTTGAGGAAGGAAGGAGCCTAGCTAAGCTCTCACAAAGGAAAGGAATGCCAAGGTTTCCATCAAGCTGGTGGTTCTTGTATTAATTTGTGGTTCTTGTACTCTAATCTCTCATTTTTCTGCATTGGAGCACTATGTTTCAGGTAAAAATGGAGTGTTTTATCTTTTAAAAATTGTATGGATGCTGCTTCTATACCATGTGTGCTTTTTCCAGTTTGTCCAATTTGCAGTCTTTAATCACTTAGCAAGATAACCAGAGCTGCTACTGCAGCTCCTACAAGCTCTGTCTACCTTAGAAATGTTTATATTTTGGAGTGTAATGACAAATCTTACATTTATCTGCTGTGTATAATTATGCATGCATATTATTGGATTACCAATTAACATTGAACATACTTTTCATTAATAAAACACAACAGTTTTATGTTAATTATCATGGTAATTAAAAGATTGCTGACAAATATGGTGAAAATTATTGTCAGTAAATTATCATAATGAATTTTTTGTTTATTTTTTAGTGTCTCTGTATTTATCTGTACTTTATATGTATATAGACACATACACAAAAATGTAAATAATCTCATGTTATTCCCAATCCAAATTGCTACAATACCTTTAATGTATGTTTACACTGTATTTTAAATCACTTTAAAAATAAACTATGTAAGCACATTTTTTAAAAAAAGATTACTGATAGGAGCATTCACCACCCATTCTTTGCATGTGGTAGGGGAAGGAATTTGGAACTGATCATGTTCACAGATTAAAGTGTAAAGGGCACAGCAGAGTACGAGAAGGTTGGATGATCACATGGGAAAAGTGAAAGTTAAAGAAACAAAGCCTTGCATTTCAGTCCCAGCTGGACCACAGATTAGCTGTATGACCTTACCTAAGTCATTTCCCAACCCCCCACCTACCCACACATATACACACACATGTTCCTTGGGCCTTGGTTTATTTATTTGTCAAATGAGAATAAAAATAACTCCTCATCTATTTGATTTGGTTACTGAGAAGATAAAATAAACTCACAGATAAGACAAAGTTTTGAGAAAAATAAAAGAACTACACAAATGTAATTATTCACTATTATTATAAATATTAACCATTATGGACAAATGCTAAATCCTGTGGGATTTTGGAGCTGGGGTTTGGCTGGGATTTGATGAAAGGGGCGGTCACAGTGGGCACAATGCTTGGCACACGCCAAGCCCCACATTGACAAGGCTGCAATGTTCTGGGCAGCATTATGATATGGGTGAGTCCAGATGAATCTTAGAGGATACTATTGTGGGTTGAATCATGTCCCCCACAAGACATGTTCGAGTCCTAATCCTTGGTCCAGTGGATGTGAAACTATTTGTAAACAGGATCTTTGAAGATCCTAGTAAGATGAGGCCAAACTATTCTAATATGACTAGAGTGTGTATAGGCAGAGGAAATTCAGACACAGTGGGAAGAGACAAAGAGGGAGAGAAACGGCCATGTGACAGAGGCAGAGATTATTATGGACTGCCAGCAAGCCACCTCCCAAGTGTTACAGACTTCAGAGAAAGCAGGATCCTGCCAGCACCTTGATTTTGGACTTCTAGCCTTCAAAACTGTGAGGCAGTAAGTCCCTGTTGTTTAAGATGAGTAGTATGTACTACTTTGTTGCAGCAGCCCTGGCAAACTAAGATACGTACTTTGCCTTCCAGTAGATAAAGAGGAGATGGAAAGAGAAGCTCTCATTTTGGGAAAACAGCAGGAGCAGCATTTGCATGATTTGGAGGGTAAGGAACTTAAGAAGCCAATTTTTGTTGAATATTATCCAGTTCTCAGAAATACAAAGGGCCTGCTGGGCACAAGCGGCCCTGAGAAGACATAAATTCACATATCATGGTGCCTGAATTACATCTCCAGGCTTAAGTACCAGGAGGCTTAGTTGGCTAAATCCTAGCAGCAGGAATACAATGAAAGAATGCCAACAAGGGCATTCAGGCAATAAAAGACAGATTTAGGGACCTTCAACAGGAGGTCAGGACTCTTTGTACTGTGTAATATTCCTAAATCCATGTTACTTTCCCATGTGGGCTTTTCCTGCCTCCTCCCAAGGATCAGCAGTAAAGCATTTAAAAGAAAGCGCTTGTGTGGTTATCTCTGGGGCAACAAGGAAGGGAAACCTGTGAAGACTGAGTCCTTTGGCAGCTGGGCGTGCTGAAGGGACACTCCAAGGAGACAGTAGTGCGGCAGTCAGGATGAGTGTCTAGGGCCTGCGACAAAGATGAAAAGGAGAAAAACAGAACTTTCTTTTGAGAAATGGCCAAGGGAGCTTACTAGTGGAGGGCCTCCACTGGACCATCCGCTGGTGCTAGAGGACTGAAACGGTCAACCGGCTGATGGCAGAGACTGCGCACACATCATCCTTTCTTAATGCTTTCTAGGCCTTCTTTGTACCTGGACAAAAGCTAATACTTACATTTATTGAATTATTGTGAGCTAGGACCTCATCCTATACATTCAATATCTCCAATCTTTACAGTCACCCCTGAAAAGAGGCATTATCCCTAAATGCTTTACCCTCGTAACTCATTTCATGCTCACAATGATCCTGTGAAGGAGGTTCTACTATTATCCCCATTCTACAGATGAGGAAACTGAGACACAGAAAGGTGAAGTCAGATCTGGTATCTCAGACAAGGTCTGCTGCATTCAAAGCTTTATCTTTCTTCCTCTATGACACTGTCTCTCAAAGGAAAATGATAAATGTTAATTTTCACCAGCAGGTGCTAGTTCTAGGCACTAGAACGTAATTAATGAGTTGCATCTATGAGAAACCTCCCAGGCACCCTCTGCACTCTATGTCACGATGCCACTCCCAGTGCCCCAGGCACCCACCCACACACCCACTCTCATGAACTTTGTACACCAGGGCTGAGCCCTGCACTATTTGTACAATATGTCATTATCACTGTTGTCATGGAAGCTGATAATAAGTTTTCACCCATTTCTAATGAAAGTTT
Organism: Cabassous unicinctus; assembly: GCA_029593785.1. Classification (NCBI taxonomy): domain Eukaryota; kingdom Metazoa; phylum Chordata; class Mammalia; order Cingulata; family Chlamyphoridae; genus Cabassous; species Cabassous unicinctus. The sequence continues at coordinate 6,927 of JAQZBX010083144.1, forward strand.
AGTTCTTATCCTCATTGTGCAATCTCATTTTTGACAAACAGTAAAAAGGAGCAGAAAATGGGCCATAATGAATCTGTTCTCGTGACAAGGATTATAATGGAAATAGATAGTGGTACCAAATTAATTTACTCTTGTAACAGAGACAATGACAAGAATAGAAGTTGCTACACAGCTATTTGGTTCTCACCAAAGATACTATAGCAAGCACAAGTGTTTTGGAAAGGAGTGGTTATATTAAAGATGAAAAATCAGTGTACCCCACGCCCTGCCAATAAATCTTGGGGAAATAGGTGGAAGCACTAACGGAACCCAGTGAAAAGGAATCTTAAGTTTAATGGTAAAGTTCTGGTACATTTGCATTGCATAGAATGAAAGAAGTTGGGCTCTCACATGATCTGCTCACCTAAGCCAGTCATTCTGAAAGTCCATTGGCTTTCACAGGTTCACAGCAACCAGGTCACCCCTCTCTAAAGCTAAGAACACATTGCTACCCTCTTTCAAATGAAAACCATATTCCTGGTTACTTTCTCACCCTAGGCCTATTAGAACAATCATTTTTTGTCCCAGAGGAGACAGCATTTCAATAACGGTTGAATTAATTTGACATAGAATGGGCAGGCATTGTTCCAAAAGAAAAAGAGGAAACAAATTTCAATTTTTCAAATGTTGACACAAAAGACAGTCTCGCCTCCCATTTAATTAAACCTCTAAACAGATATTTAAAATATTCTGACCATCACGGACTGCATCTTTACATTCTGATATCAGCTAGTGTATTTTCACAGCTGTCCTCCCTGCCTAAGCTTGGATTCAGTCTGAAGATTTCTAGTGGTCTGTTTCCTTGTCTTTTAGGGTTTGCTTTTCTAACTACATTGTCTTCTTCAGCAGCGTGTTATTTGTTGAGCTGTTGAATCTACTTTGTCTTAAATTAACCCCAACTGTCTGAGAAAAGATACCAAGTCCTGAAATTGCAAAGCCACAGTAAAGAGTAATGCGGTGGTAGTGCTGGACAGGTGGCTGGGAGGGCCAGCATTGGCGAGGAATTGGAAAAGTAATTTCGAAAAAATAAGAGAAAGCAACACCTGAACCTTTTACCTGCCTACCAGACTTGGTACATTAGCTCCCTAGAGGATGCTTAACTCTGTCCTGTCAGTTTCCTTGTTTGCCTTTCAGAACTTCCTGCCTTCCTTTAACATCAACAACAAACTTACAATGTCATTAGTATCCCAATTTATACATGAGAAATCTAAGGTTCAGAAGAGTAGCTTTCCCAAGGTTGTACAGTCTGTACGGGGAATAAACTAGGGTTTGAACCCAGATATGGAAGACCCAAAGAGGCCATCCTTTACCATCCTTTCTCCCAAATGATGATGAAAAAATCTAACGTTTTTAAGCAATGGCGAATATTCAATTTACTGATCAAAACTTTTTGTGTCAAGAGGTAACTTCATTTCTGCCACGCTATTAAGCTAGCAGACTTGAAAACATCAGTTGAATCAATCTTTATGGATTATCTCCTTCCTTCTCTATTAGTGTTCCATGTATTGGATATAGATATAGAAATAGATTTAGATATAGATTTGGATACAAGTGCAGATACAGATGCAGATACACATATACATATGCATATCCATGGCCATGCAGTATATTAGGGAATCTCAAATTTCAGCTCTCCATAATTTGTGGAAGCATTTTTTCCTTCTGAATAGAACTTAGTAATTCATCTTTGATATAATGGATAGAAGCAGATATGATGTAATATTCATCAATAGCTGTAAGGGAAAAGGAGACTAGTGGACAAAACACACGCTGGCTTGTATAACAAAGGGAAGTATGGATGCTAATCTCTTGTTCCTCTGAACTTCAGGAATTAATCTTTTATGGACTTTTGCCTGGCTGATTCCAAGAAAAGCAGTTACTGCTTTGCTGTACAGATGTAAGAATCCCTGTAACTAGAGACTTACTTTGCAAATTCATTCCCTGGACCTCACTGTTATTATCAGTCACCCACAAATTCCACTTCCAACATCTCTCCTTTTGACTCTCCACATCACAATGCCTTGAAATTGTTTTAATGTTCAGCTGTCACTGTGACTTTTGAAACCAACTTATTTCCTTTGTATAAATGAGGTCAAATGCATTTGAAATAGAAAAGTGTACAATAACATGTGGCCTCAAACTGTATATAGTATATGATGAGCCTTCTAGCTGCTCTTATTTTTACTGGAGATCTAACAGTAGAGAAAGGAGAGTTTTCAGTCTGTAAATGAAGCAACACCTATTCAGACCCTCATCTTTATTTGAAAAGATCTAAGTAGGCTCTTTCTGTGGCCCATACATTGGTGTATGTAAGTCAAACCACACATTCCCAAGCTGCTTCTCACAGCATGACATCCAGAGTGGGACACAGGAAGTATGTATAATGTTGGTGTGGTTTTTTAGTAATGAAAAGAAAAATTTGCAGTAGTCCTCAAACCTCAGGTTTCTTTCTGCTGGCAAAATGCAAAGATGGTCTAAAATGGCCATCTCCTTATTTCTCCACTGATCTCTTCTTTCCCTTTCTCCATTCACCTCTTCCCCTTCCAGTCCCAGGCCTGCCAAAGTAGGTACAGCAAGAAGGTTCTCTGAACTGGATGCAAGCTGTACCCTTTGAGATGTGACATTACATACTTCTATGTAGTAGCTGTTGGGAATGAAAAGCAAATACAGTAGGCCTAATTAATAAAGACTCTATCTTTTAAAAATCAAAAGTTTGAAGAATTGCAAAGAGATACTGAAAATCTTCTGCATTTAGATCAACTACCCTTTGAAAAAATGATCAGGTCCAAAGAGAATTTTCACTAATCTAGGTAAGACATGGAACAAGGACCAAGGAAAGGTTTCCTAGGATCTGGATGAAAGAAAAACATTTATATTGAAAGTAGGGCAAGGAGATTCCCTTTAGCTATACCTGGCCAAGGATTTCATCAAAACTCAGCAGTTCAATATAAAATCACATTTTTGGTCATGGAGTAATTATAGAGGTGTTCCTATTTGTGCTCAAGTTACCTATGAAGAGTTAATTCTACAATGTAGTATTGTTAAGAACAGTTTGGGCTGGTAAGAGAACCCTACTCAAGGGTGAGGTCAACCCTAATGTTAACTTCTTCCCCATAAGGGTGTGGCTACTTCCTGTTTTGCTAAGTCACTTCCTCCTCCCAAAATTTAAATTCAAATTTCCCACACCCACCAAAACCCTTACAGCTATTAATTCTACATCTGCTTGCCAGTCCCTTCCCTGAGAAGCTAGGGAACACAAATAGGACAGAAGCAAAGAGAAACAAGGAAATCTGGGTGGCCCTTGATCATATCAAGCCTCAATGAGTGCCCTTAAGAAAGGTGATCCTGGCTAGAAAGACATGATTTATATTGACAGACAAAATTCTGCTGTCCAGAGTAGACAAGGTCACCAGTACCTCCATGAGCCAAAGCCTTAATAAGAACCTGTTCTACTTTGAGTGTGTCACTGTATCCCTGGCACTCAGAAGATGCTCATTTAGTATTTGCTGAATAAATGCAAAGCAGCTAAATTTATCTTTCTGATCTCAAGTGTCTTAACTGAAAATTGTTATGAGTAGCTATGGGTTTTCTAAAATTTTATCTAGCAGCTAGCCTCCTTTTCATTTTTTAAAACCCATATGCTAAACCCCAATACATAGCACAGAAAAAGCAAGAAAGAGGCTGAGAATTCAGCTGAATTCACCCTTTCAGCTGCCCCTTGCCTCCATGGTATTACCACAGAACACTCAGATTCCAAGGATGATGATCCTAAAGCTCCCTCATCCCAGTTCTCACATTTCATGAATCTGTGGCATCCAGTACAGGACAGAATGTTATGCTGAAGACTCAGAGAAACATACCCTTGCCTTATGCAGGAAAAATAGACTTTGATCATGAGAATAAAAAAATATATATATTCTTCTATCTGAGAATCCACTCACTCCCACTTGATATCATGGACCTATAAAACAATGCAGTTTCCATCCAGTGTTAGCCTTTTGATAAACCTCAGCACAGCTCAAAACTAATCAGTTGAGGTCCTAGGTGTGTAATTGCTCAAAGGTGATTTAGGGTTGGTGATATTGATAATGGTTGCAATCAAACTTTGATTTCAGACACAGTCTCAGCATACACCCAAGGCTAATGTCAAAGAATAAAATTACCTTATTAAGAAAAGGTCAAGGCAGAGTACTTGGGGATAAGATATGCATGCCCTATGGCTGTGGGTGGGGAAGAGGGGAGGAGAAACGAAAGAAATTTGTACTTTAGGGAAAAGAAATAGGCCCTTCTTCAGTTTGGAAACCGGGATCTGTTTGCTAGACAAAAATCTGCTGCTTGAAATTCAGAGGCCCAACAAGATCCCTATTTTAATCTCCATATTATTCCTAATACTAGCTAGCATTTACTGACTCCTTGCTAAGTGCCGGGGACAGTCTTGAGCGCCTCACTCCATTACTGCATTCAATCCTCGCCACCACCCTATGAGCTTGGCACTCTTTTTTGTGTCCATTTTGAGTGGAACGGCGACCCTCTACTCAAAATAAAAGTTGTGAAGACAGAGAGTTGGACTAGAGGCAGCGGTAATTTATTTCTTTCCATGTGAAAGGGCTTATGGAAGCGGGGTAAGTGTGCATGGTTAGTGCGGGAACAAAGGTTATATAGGTACCCTGACGCAATATCCCATTTCCCTCCTTCCCTATCTCACGCATTTCCCCCTTGGCTGGGAACTACGAAAACTTTGGGAGCAACGCAAGGCTGTGTTGCATTTTTACAGAGAGTATGAGAGCACGTCTCCAGGATCTGGGCTCATCCTCTTTTACTGACGTGGATTTTGGGGAAGTGAGTTATGCGAGTTACAGTGCTGGAATGTGGGGCCTAACTTGTTGTGATTGAGACTCGAACAAGAATGTGGGAGGGTTAGATAAGCGGGAACAGGGAATTCAGTTTGAGAAGAGAACACCCTTTGTTCTATTTTTCTCAATTTTATAACAAGAAAAATGAAGCTCAGGCTGGCTGAGAAACAAACTCAAAGTCACTCAGCTACTAGACAGTAAAATCAGGATTCACACCCAAACCTGTCTAATGTGTAAGCCCACTCACATAACCGCTCCATTTTGACAGTCTCTCAAGTCTCATTTGGGTACCAACGGCGCCCTGTGGAAGGCAGTGTCTCTGTTTCTGACAGCAAGCCCCTTGGAATCAGGTAAACCTTCTTACAGACCATCCCATCCTCATCTTCCCTGCCTTTTACTGGCTCTAGCCAGTCACAACAGCTTCCCAAAAAGGCTGCAAGGCAATTCATGTCCCAGCCTCTCATTAGTTTCTCACTTGCTTAGTTTTGTCAAGCAGATAACAATCAAATATATAGCCACCTAGAATTGGCCTATTAATAAGGATTAAAGATGTCCAAATGGCAAAACAATTAGATGATCATCCAGAAAATAGAAATATCAACCCAGCGTAAAGGTAGCACAGAACAGGGCAGGAAAAAATGTGTAGCTGGATGGCTTGGGAAAATAACCTAAAACTCTTTAAAGCTCAGGCTTCTTATCTGAATGGAGGGACAATACTACCACCCAGTATACATGGGTATAGCGAAATGAGATCAGGAAGCCTGTTTCTAAGATGTAGTGAATATCAGTGACTGGGTTCACCATTTTTAAGTTCAGTAGTAGTATGGTAATGCTAAGCATGCAACCCAGAAAACAGGCTACCTCAGTTCAAACCTCAACTCTGTTACCTTGCTGCTCTGTGACCTTGAACAAGTTGATAGCATCCCCTTACCTTGGTTTGCTGAGCTACAGAATGTGGATAATAGTAGTAATACTACATAGCGTTGTTGGGAAGATTAAATGCAGTAAGAGGATGACTAGCACTAAAGATGGTAACTAATCCTTATTCAGTGTGTACTATGGATAAGGTAGCAAACTTCCATTTTAAGTATATATTAATACATAATGTATATTTTTATTTTTGTTAACATTATCATTAATTATTCACATAGATTTCTGTTTTACGAATCAATCATTTTATTTTATTTTTTTTTTAAGATTTATTTATTTATTTATCCCCCCCTTGCTGCTTGTGCTTGCTGTGTCCATTCGCTGTGTGTCTTCTCCGTGTCTGCTTATCTTCCCCTTGCTGTGAGGTCCCGCTGCATCAGCCCCTCGCGCTGCGCGGGCCGGCCTGCCCTCACAAGGAGGCCCCGGGAAGCGAACCCGGAGCCTCCCATATGGTAAACGAGGGCTCTATCGACTGAGCCACTCCCGCTTCCCCGAATCAATCATTTTAAAATTCAAAAATCCAATGAAGAAATCTTAAGTCAAGGGAAATTTTTTATAAGGATACAGAGACATCTCATAGAATCTAAAGGAAGGAAGTATATCTAAGCCACACAAGGAACCACTACCTAAAGATGTAACATTTCTTTCTTTCTTTCTTCTACCCTTTTTTTTTTTTTT
>JAQZBX010083145.1:0-13141 GCA_029593785.1 Cabassous unicinctus
GGGCGGAGCCGGGCGGGCGGGGGCGGGGTCGGAGCCAGCGGGGGCGTGGCCGAGCGGACGGGGGCGTGGCCGAGCGGGCGGGGGCGGAGCCGAGCGGGCGGGGGCGGCGCTGGGTCGCGCCGGGCCTGGGGCCGAGGCGGCGCGCGGCGCTGACAGGCGAGTCGGCTCGCGGCCTCCCGCCCCCTCGGCGCTCGGCCCGACCCCGGCCCGGAGCCATGAGCCCCGGGCTGCTGCTGCTCGGCAGCGCCGTGCTGCTCGCCTTCGGCCTCTGCTGCACCTTCGTGCACCGCGCTCGCAGCCGCTACGAGCACATCCCCGGGCCGCCGCGGCCCAGGTGAGCGGGGGTGGGGGGCCCGGCCGCGGCGCTCGCCCGCTCGGGGGGCCGGAGGTCCAGCCGGCGTCGGGGCCGGAGGTCCAGCCCGGCCTTGTGCGCGCGGCCGCCGGGAGAGGGGCGCTAACTATTCTTAGCAACAATTACTCACAGCGGCAGCAGCTGCGCCCGCGCCCCCCGCGCTCGGCCGGGCCGACGGGTGTGACGGCCTCGACCGCCGGGTCAGGTAGGCGCTATTGTTACCCCATCGTGCAGACGAGGAGACTGAGGCGCGCGGAGGCGAAGTCACCTGCCCAAGGTCACACGGCTGGTAAGCTGCCATTTAAACCCAGGTCGGCCTGGCTGCAAAGTGCGCGCTCTTGCCCCGGGACTCTGCGGGCCACGCGCCCCGCGCCGGCACCCCCTGTGCTTTGGCCGCGGTCCTTTCTGGCTCAGGCTCTGTCCGGCATCTCCGATCTGTCTTCCCTCTCCGGGGCCTACCTCCCCCAGCCACAGTTACCTTTCTGAAGCTGCAGTGGGAGGTGTCATTTCGCGGCTCCGTGGGCTTCCCATCACCTGGGAGCTAAACCAAATTCTGAATTCAATCCACTCCGCGGCTGGCTGGCAAGGCCCCTCTGCACCCTGGGGCCTCCCCACCCCCCACTCCCCGACTGCTCTCTTCTCTCCCCCTTACCTGCCGCTGCTGCCCCTCTTTCTGCCTCCACCCAGCTGACTCCCTGCCCAGGGCCTGTTCCTTTCCTGGACCTGCAGTCCCTTGTCCCAGGAGGTGGCTTTCCCCTCTCCTCATCTCACCCTGGCCTTTGCTTTCCGCCCTGGGTAAAGTCCACCCAGCCCCAAGCTGCCCTCTCCCCACCTGCTAGCTGTCTAGTCACCTGTTGACCGTCTGTCTCCCGCCTTAGAATGTGAGCCCCAGGAGGGCAGGGATGCCATGTGTTGTCTGTGTATCCCCACTGCCTCGCACGTTGCAGATGCTCAATAAATATATGTTGAATGACTGAATAAACACTGGTATTAGACACACTTTTTAAAACCTCAGGACATGAAAGTTCTGGAAGGCACCCATCTCCAGCACACACCAGATGCGCTGCCTTTAGAAGCCTGAATCCCTCTTTGGTGGGTTCGGGACAGATCTCTGTGGCTGGCGACACGAGTTGGCAGCAGTTGTCCTCCCTGGCTCTCTGCCCTCCTGGCGCCCCCTCCCACTTTGGGGTCTCCCTGGCCCTTTTCCCTGGTCCTGGCAGCCCTGCCTTCCACTTTGCCTAGCTAGCTCTGACCCCAGCCTTCCAGGCCTTCTTAAATGTTCATTCCTCAGGGACGCCCTTCCTAGCCCCACCACTGAAGGTCACTGAAGCCCTTAAGTCACTGTGCCATTCTCCTTCACAGCATCCCGGTAATCGGCGAATTATTTGTGTGCCCTCCTGTGAAGTGTCTGTCTCTCCCATGGCCCGGCACCTGTCTTGTTCACTGCTGTACCCCCTGGCATCAGCACACCCCCTGCCACAGACGTGGTGGACATGCCAGAAGCAGTGAGTCAAAGTCGAACGTGGGATTCTCCCACGAGTTCTGTCTGTGCACTGTTGTCCTTCCGATTTCCCGCTCAGCCGTCACCAGCAAGTCTCATCATTACTTGGCCTTCTCGTAAATCCAAGGGCGTCACCTGCTCTAGACCTGCTCAGGCTTCTGTGTCTAGAGGGGACAGACCTTAAGTCTAGCCCCTCTCCCCACATCTTTTTTTTCTATTGGGATTTAACTTACACACCATACAATTCACCCTCTTTATATAAGTGTACAATTTAGTGGGTTTTAGCATGTTCACAGAGTTGCACAACCATCACCACTCTCTAATTCCAGAACATTTTCATCATCCCCCAAATAAATCCCCTACCTTTAGCACTCACTCCCCATTCTCCCCTTACCCCCAGTCCCTGGCAACCACTAATCTCCTTTCTGTCTCTATGGATTGCCCACTCTGGACATTTCCTGTAAAGGGAATTGTACAATATGTGGTCGTTTGTGTCTGGTGTCTTTCACTTAACATACTGTTTTTAAGGTGCATCCATGTTGTAGATGTAACCGTACTTCATTCCTTTCTATGGCTGAATTCTCCCCAAATCTTATACCACAGAGTTGACATGTCACCTACAGGTGTGGGGGTGGAAGGGGGATGGAAGGATGCCACCTATAATTAGGGGCTCTTTATTCTAAGGAGGCGAAGTGAACTATGCATATGTAGAAAGATTTGGGATTTAAAGTTGGTCAGTGCTCAAATATAAAACCCTGCTAAATGAAAGTTCTGGAAGCTCTCCTGGCACAAGCCAGATGCTCTGGCATTAAATGCCTGCATCCACAAACCATGGGTGACAAGATCCATGCATCAGGTCTGCCCTAGTTGCCTTTGCCCCTTGGTGCTTTGGGGCTTTGCCAGCTCGCTGCTCCCGCTGCCTGCAAGGGGCAGCAGCTGTGCTGCTCCCCACACCCTTCACCCCCCTTATTCTGCTGGAGTCACCAGGGGGCCCTCTCCTCCAGGTTGCCCTCCCCGAGTGCCCCACTTCTGTGCTCCCGCACAGATGGCTTCTGCGCAATCTGCCTTATTACAGCATCTACTGCAGCGATCCTTGTAGCACAGCTGAAAACTCAGACCCCACAAGACCCTTGCGGCTCCTTTATTTCTCAGTAACTGGTCTAAACTTCCTCATCAGCCCCCATGCTACTGGTAGTGTTGGGTGGATTATGAACTTGACAATGAAAGGCATCTCTCTCCCAATTGGTATTTAACGTGGAATAAAGTTTCCGTTTTTGACTCCTGGGCAGTACTGGTCCTCTCCTCCCACTCCTACTTGCCAAGATGCCAGGGGTGGGGGCTGGTCAGCAAGGAGCCTGCCTGGTGGGTCCCGGCGATGGTGGAGATCCACTGCGGGTCCTGCCAGGCGGCACGTCTCGTGGACCCTGGGTGCCCAGCTGAGCGTTCCCCACCTCATCCTCCGGCGTGAGGTGCACCTTTGTGTGGGCTCCCTTCTTCCTGCTGGGGGGCTCGCGGTGGGCTTCTGGGTGGCGTCTGCCCTGCTTACTGTCCAGGGCTTTCTTGTCCATAGGAAATCTTGGATTCCTGCTATGCCAGGAAATGACGCGCTGAGGAAAAGGGGACACGGAGGTCTTCGTCCTCCCCTCTTCCTGGGCAGTCTGCCACCTCCAGTCTACCACCTGGGGCGTGCCAGGTGGGCCTCGGTCTCCTTGGGATGCTGAGATACAAGCCCCAGTGCGCTGTGATGCCGCCAGCCTTACCTGCTTGTCTCTAACACCTGTTCTTCCCCTCTGTCTTCTCTTCCCCAGCATGCCCTGCAGGAACAGGGAAGTCTGGAGTTTGGTTCTCTTTCTTGGGACCCTCAGGCCACCCTGTGCCTTCTGCCTTCTTGAGGTGGCACCTGCCTTCCTTCCCACTTGGCAGTGGACCTCGGTGGTTAGGGTGGGGGCTCTAGGGTCAGGCAGGCCCGGGGAATGTACCAGACTCTGCCCACACTCAGGTGATTCAAAAAACAGAACACACCCCACCAAACGTGCAGATTTGGGGAGTGGTTATTCTGGAAATAGAGCCATTTGCAGGTGTGCCCCTGGCCCACCTTTCTGCAGGTGGCATGGTGTAAACGCAAGGCCCCTCACCCCGAGTGGCCCGGAGGTCTCCCCACCTGCCCTAGCGCCTTGCTCACCCACCCTCTCAGGCAGCTTTCTCTCCTCTCTTCATTCCTGTCACCCACGCCACTCCCCCCACCCTCACTCTCGGCTTTTTCTCTTCCCCCTACTTCCCTGAGCAAATGATCAGCCAGAGCATTTCTTCCACCAGCTCTGCAGCCACCGCCGCCCCTTCCCTGCTCCCAGCCCCACGCGCCTCCTCGCGGCCGTGTGGACGGACCCCAGGGTCCTGGCATGCTGCTGCAGCACCCTTCCCTGCCTCCTACACCATCAGTTTCCCTCCTCTTCTGCATCATTCCCGTTTCTATAGGATATACTGTAGGAATGCACTGCCGTCTCTGCACCCCCAACAGCAAAAGCCCTGGGAAGGCTTTCCGCCTTGGGGCCTGCAGTCCCTCCCGCCGCTCCCTCCTGAGCCCCCCACCCCTCCCGGCGTGGCCCCTAGCTCCACAGCAGCCTGCTTTGTTCAAGGTCACCAGGGGGGCCCTCTGTGCTCCTCTCACCTGGACCCCGGCAGCCTGTGGCTCAGCCGGTCCTTCCCTCCCCCTCCTCCTGCTTCCCTCGCCGGCCCCCCAGTCTGCCCCTCGCAGCTTCCCCTTCCTTCCTTTGCTGCCTGGGCCTGGGGCCTGGCCTCTGTCTAAACCCGCCTCCTCGTGGTCTCCTCCAGCCTCTGGACGCTCAAATGCACATCTCTAGCCTGGAACCAACCCCCTTACCCAGTTCCACGGTCCCCTTGGATGTCAAAAAGGCCCCACAAATGTCATGTCCAAAACCAGGCTCCTAACTTAACCCTCATGAGGCAGCTTGGTTCCCCAGAACCGGTCCTGAGACAGGTTCAGCTGAGAGTGGTTTACTGGGGGATGACGCCAGGCTGGCGGGCTGGGGGCAGTGAGGCTCAGAGGGCGGGTAAGAAAGCTAAGAAAGCAAGTGGCCTCTGTGGACAATTGAGGTGCTCTCTCCCTGGGGAGCCCCGGAGGCCAGTGTAGAACCCCAGGGGCGAGGGAGCTGGGGTCATTTTGGGGGGCTACTCCAGGCGGTGGTTAATTCCCCAGCACGTCCCCCTGGCCCTCCAGCCAGTGTGGGCCTTGGGAAGCTGGCCCCACAGAGCGGGGTCTGATGGTTGCTGCCCCCGAGGATCTCCCCCTGAGTCCTCCTTGTCTTGTAAATGGCGACTCAGTCCATGCTTCCAGTTGCCGAGTTCCAGAGCTTCAGGGCCATCCTTGACGCCTTCTCTCACGCCCCAAGCTCTGCTGGCTCCACCTCCAAACACATCCAGAATCCGCCTGCTTCCTGTCACCCTGCCTGGTCCGAGCCCTTATCACCTCTCATGGGGTGCTCCAAAGCACCCAACTGGTGTCCCTGCTTCCACGCTGCTCCCCCTAAATTTACTCTTAGCCCAGCAGCCAGTGATCCATTGAAACTTAAGGCAGATCCCATCACTGCTTTGCTCAAAGAACCCCCAGCGGCTCCCACCTCACCAAGGTCAAAGCAAACGGCTTTACAACAGCCCACCAGGCCCCACGCGATCTGTGCCCCCAACCCATCTTTTACCTCTTTCCGCTCAAGTACTCGGCTCCAGCCGCATGGGCCTCCTCGCTTTTCCTGGAATGTCTCAAGCACCCTCCGACCTCAGGGCCTCTGCGCCGGCTGTTTGCTTGGTCTGGACTGCTCTTTCCCCAGACGCCCACATGGCCAAACCTCTCCCTTCTCGCAGGGCTCAGCTCCCAGGTCAGCTTCTCAGAAGGGCATCCCCTGACTGCCTGCCTGAGGTGGCCAGCCCACCCCACCGCCTGCTCTCCTCATCCCCCTTATTCTCTTCTGTTTTTCTCCTCTCCCTCTCTGACATCAAATTTATTTTCTTATTTGTTTGTTTATTTTCCATATCCCCCGCCCCCAGCCCCTGCCAAGAGAATGTGAGTTCCTTGACCCAGAAAGCTCAAATTGCAATTCTCTTGTCACCCATTCTGGATGCTGCAGTGAGCTTGGTTGGAATGGAGTCATCCAGGGGGCAGAAAGTCAGGGGCACCTTGAAACATGCTTCAAGGGGTGACCCCAAACCAAGCTGACCACCCCGTGGTCACCTGCAGACCTAGCGCCCTCAAACCAGCCCCTGGTAAGAAGAACTTTGGGGCCCCCTGGAACCAGCTGTGCACTGTGGGCAAATGACCTCCCCTCTCTGGCCTCGGCTGCCCTGCCTGTTACACAGGTTCATCCTGGACCTGCCTCCAGGTGATGTGGGAGGATTAAGTGAGGTCAGGCTTAGCATGTACCTGGCATACAGCAGGCGTCAATGACTTCCTCGAGGTAATTGCCACTCAGTATACACCGAGCCCTTTCCGTGTGCCAGTCCCTGAGCTTGGCCCTAGGGAGATGGTGTGCAATGAAGCAGGATCTCCTCTCCAAGGAGGCCTTTGGAGCCGGTCAGACCTGGGTTTGATCCTGACTTGTTTTCTCACTGGCTGGTGACCCTGAGCCGTGCCTGTGCCTCAGTTCTCCCATCTGTGAAGTGGGCCCAATAACGCCAACCTCCTGGGCTGCCGTGGGGAAGGGAGCATTCTGTAACGCTGACGTCCGGTGATCCTGATATTTCCCATTTCTTCCAGTTTCCTCCTAGGACACCTGCCCTACTTTTGGAAAAAGGATGAGGTTTGTGGCCGCACACTCCAAGATGTGTTTTTGGATTGGTGGGTTCTGACTTGTCTTTTGTTGCCCATACGCCAGGGCCCTCGTGGGGCAGCTCCCCCCCCACCCGGCACCCCCACCCCTGACCTGCCCACCCCGCGCCCAAGTCCCTCCCTGAGTGCAGGGGCAGGTGAGGCTGGTTCCGAAGCCAGCCGGGCAACCTTAGGCCAGCCACCAGAAGCTCCCTGGGCCTCAGTTTCCTCACCTGTAGACTGGGTGGGGGTGTGACTGGATAACAGTCACTCATCGGGATGGTGCTTTACTCTTTTCAAAGCATTTTTGTAGACATCGTATCGCTTGATTCCCAGGACAACCTTTTGGGGCAGAGGAGGGAGGTAGCAATCCCATTTTATGGGTGTGGAAAGTGAGGCCCAGTGGGGGCCATGATTCAGCAGTGAGTCAGCAACAGGGCAGAGCCTTGCCCACAGGCCTCCTGGGACCAGTGCAGGGCTCTCCTATGGCCCACGTTAAGCCCCCTCCTGGGATGGGACACTCCATTGCCCTGTCCAGGCCCTGGCTGACGAGACTCTGGTTTCCAGGGCTAAGAAGTACGGACCCGTTGTGCGGGTCAACGTCTTCCACAAAACTTCGGTCATCGTCACGAGCCCCGAGTCGGTCAAGGTAGGAAGAGGAGTGCTTTCCACGGGGGCCCCTCCGCATGGGCGTGGGGGGAAATGTTCCGGAGCCAAGCCCATCTGGGCTGGCTTCCTCAGGATCCGAAAGGAAATGGCATCTTCCTCTCCCTCCACCCCCAACTTGGAGGGCTGCTACCAGCAAGGCTGTTTGATGGGGAGCGAGTGGGCCTTTGAGGTCAGACCCATCTGGGTGGGGATTCTTGCTTTAGTTTTTCTCTCTTGGCCTCGGTTTCCTCATCTGTGAGATGGGAATTATAATACCCACCCCCCCAGGGCTCTGATGAGAATGGCCGATAGATTGATTTAGCAAATGAAGGGTCAAAAGATACTTAAACAGTGTTTGCGATATGCCAGGTACTGTGTAAAATTGTTAACCTGTTTCATCCTCAGCAGGGTAGGGACTGATAAGAGTCTATTTTAGAGAGGAGAAAACTAGGGCACAAAAATCCCAAGCAGTTTCCCTCCAAAGCCCGTGTTCTTCCCCTGCACTCTACACTGCCCCTGGGGAGGTAGTTGGCATTAACTGGGTTGAGAAATGTGCAGGATGGGGTCTTTGTGTAAGTACTAAACATGGGTGTCAGATCATCTAATTTTGGAGTTGGCAGAACAGGGCTGAAATCTGGGCTCTGCCACCAACTGGCTTTGGGACCTCAGACAAGTTACTTACCATTCTGAACCTCAATTCCCTCGTCTTAAAATAGGAACGATGTCTCTGTTACTGCCGGTTGTAAGAATGGAGCTGGAATATGTACAAAAGCCAGCTACCCTGGTGCCTGGCACACAGTCGCCGCTCAGCCAGTGATGGTGCCGTTAGTTTCACAGTGGGTACTCAGCGCACGTGTGGGGGTGATTCCCTGCATGGAGGGGGCAGTAGCTGCAGTGACCTTGAGAAGGATAAAATACCCTTGGGTGTCCAGATGGAGTGACAAGTTGAACAGTCATGGTGTTCATGTGTCTTTAACAATATGTTAAAAATCATTTTAAAAAATAAATTTCAAACATAGAGACAGTTTGAGATTTTTTAAAGCTTGCTACCAGAAAACATGCAAAAGGACTTTCATGCTTAATGAGGTGTTTAATGAGAAAGGAAATTTAAATAAATACATTAATATGGTGAATTACATTGATTTATATTCATATATTAAACCAACCTTGCATTCCTGGTCATGATGTATTATTTTTTTAATTATATTTCTGGATTCAATTGCTAATACTTTGTTAAGGATTTTTCTTTCTTTCTCTCTCCCTCCCTCCTTCCCTCTCTCTTTCTTTTGTAAAGCCTTTGTCTAGTTTTGGCGTCAGATTGATACTGGCTTCATAAGATGTGTTGGGACGTGTTCCCTTCTCTTTTTTTAAGCATTTGTTTAGGAGTTGTGTTATTTTTTTTCCTTTAATGTTTGATAGAATTAACCAGTGAAGTCTTCTGTGCCTGGACTTTTCTTTGAGGGTATTTTTTTTTAATTACACATTAAATTTCTTTATTTGATTTATGGTGTATTAGTCAGGCTTCTTTAGGGAAACAGAACTAACAGGAGATATCTGTAAATATTATGAGATTTTTAAAAATTGTCTCACATGACTGTGGGGATGCATGAGTCCAAACTCCATAGGACAGGCAGCAAGCTGGGAACTGTGATGAAGGTTTTCAGTGAATTCTCCGGGAGACACTGACTGCTGAAGTAGAGATGGAAATTCTCTCTTCTGAATGCTGAAATAATCACTTCTTTTAAGGCCTTCAACTGGTTGGATGAGACATCTCTCACTGCTGAAGGCACTCTCCTCAGTTGATTACAGATGTAATCAGCCATAGATATAATCACCTTACTGGTGATATCAAAAATGCCTTCACAGTTAACTATTAGGCCCGTGCTTGCTTGACCAAACAACTGGGCACCATTACCTGGCCAAGTTGACACATGAACCTGACCATCACATATAGCCATTCAGATATTCTATTTTTTCTTGAGTTTGGTAATTTGTCTTTCAAGAAATTTGTCTATTTCATCTAAATTATTGAAAGTATTTACACAAACTTGTTCATAATATTTTCTTATTGTCTTATTTATGCCGGTAGAACCTTAGTGATATCTCTTCTTTCATTCCTGAGAATAGTAATTTGGGTTTTCTGTTATTTTCTTCATCAGGCTAGCAAGAAGTTTATCAATTTTATTCCACTTTTGAAAAGAACCAGCTTTTGGTTTCACTGTTTTTCCTGTTTGCCTGTTTTTTATTTTATTGTGCTGTTTCTGTGTTTATCTTTATTATTTCCTTCCTTCTACTCACCTTGGGCTTAATTTTTTCTTCCTTTCCTAATTTCTTAAAATGGGAGTTTAGAACATTGATTTTTTTTTCTTTCCTAATACAAGCATTTAAAGCTATACATTTCCCTCTAAACACTTTTAGATGTATTCTGCACATTTTGATATGTTGTACTTTCATTTTCATTCAGTTAAAAAATTACCTAATTTCCCTTGCAATTTGTTCTTTGAATCATGGATTATTTAGGCATGTGTTATTCAATTTCCAAATATTATGATATTTTCCCACATATCTTTCTGTTTTTCTAATTTAATTTTCCTAAAGTCAGAGAAAATGCTCTTCATGATTTCAATCCTCTTAAATTTGAGACTTATCTTGGTTTAGCATATGGTTTATCTTGGTGAATGTTCATGAACACTTGAAAAGAATGTATATTCTGCAAATGGTCAATGGAGTGTTTTAGAAATGTCATTAGGTCAAATTGGTTGATAGTATTAAGTCTTCTAAATCCTTACTGATTTTCTGTCTACTTGTTCTATCAATTACTGGTAGAGTAGTGTTGAACCATCTAACCATAGTTGTGGATTTGTCCATTTCTCCTTTTGGTTCTGGCAATTTTGTATTCTTCATGTATTTTAAAGCTCTGTTATTAGTTGTGTTCACGTTTAGGATGGTTATGTCTTCATGATGAATTGCCCCCTTTATCCTTATAACATGTCCCTTTTATCCCTTATTCCTTGTTATGAAGTATATTTTGTCTGATACTAATATATCCATTCCATCTTTCCTATGCTGAGTGTTTGCATGGATATCTTTTTCTATCCTTTTGCTTTTAAACTATCAGTGTTTTTATATTTAAAGTGGGTTTCTTATGGATAGCAGATAGTTGGGTCTTGCTATTTTACCCAGTCTGACAATCTCTGCCTTTTAATTGGAATATTTAGATCATTTACATTTAATATAATTATTGGTATGGTTGGTTTTAAATCAAGCCTGCAGTTAGTTGTTAACCTGAAAAAGTCTTTAATGCACAATCACTTAAAAATATTTTCATTGAGTATGGAATTTCAGGTTGATTTTTAGATTTTAGATTTTTTCCCCTATACTTTAAATCAGTTCCCCACCCCCCAGATGGCTCTCTTGTCTGTTTGCTCATTGTTTTTGCTTGTTGTTTGTGCTGTTGTCTGCTCCTTGTCCCTGCTCACCGTCTGTTAGTTGTTTTTGCACATTGTCTGCTCGTTGCTCTTTGCTCGTTGTCTGCTCATTGTCTGCCTGTCTTCTTGAGCTACATCCGCTCCCCTTTCCACACTTTAAAGATACTATTCCTTTATCTCCTGACTTGCATTCTTTCTGATGAGAAGTCTGTGTTCATTTTATCTGTGTTCCTCTATTCACATTGTCTTTTTTCTCTGTCTACTTTAAAGTTTTCTCTTTATTACTATCTTCAGCAATTTGATTATGTTCTCCCTTGGTGTATGTTTTTGTGTTAATCCTATTTAGAATTCTTTGAATTTCTTGGATATGTGAGTTTATGTTCCTATTATTTATATATTGTAACATTTATAAGTGTTTTAAAGTTCTTGTCTGTTAATTCAATTATCTCTGTTCTTTCCAGGCCTGGTTATGGTTCAGATTTTCCTGCATTTTGACATGTCTGGTGATTTTTTAATTGGATACTGGGCAATGAAATTTTACATTGTTGAGTGATAGATTTTAGTTTATACCTTTAAAGAGTATTGGAATTCTTTGTGGCAGGTGGTAAAGTTCTTGAGACCAGCTTGATCCTTTCAAGGCTTATTTTAAGGCTCTTTTAGGGTGGATCTAGAGCAGATTTACTCTAGAGATCATTTAGCCCCACAACCAGGAAATGACCCTTCTGGAGCCTCTGCCAAAAGCTGTGCCTGAGGTCTGTCTGCTGTGACAAATGGGAATTTGAATGATTTTCAGCCTTGTATAAGCTCTGAGAATTATTCAGCCTATAGTTACCCAGTAGTTCTCCTTTCCCTGGAAGTTGCTTTTTGCTCAGTCTTGTGAAGTTTTACCCTACATGTGCACAGACTGGTATTTATCCAAAGATTTAGTTTCCTGGCTGCTAAACAAATACCATGCAATGGGTTGGCTTAAACATTGGGAATTTATTTGTTCACAATTTTGAGGCAAGTAGAAGTCCAAAATTGAGGTGTCAGCCAGGCGATGCTTTCTCCCCAAAGATGGTGGCATTCTGGGACTGGCTGTCAGCCAGCCTTGGTCCTTGGCTTTTCTGTCACCTGGCAAGGCATGTGGGGGCCTCTCCTGGCTTCTCTCTCCGTCTGACTTTCATTCTGCCTATAAAGGCCCCCAGTAATCTTGATGAAAGCTCAGCCTGCTCCTTGGGGCCACAACCTACCTGAAGTCACATCTTGAAGAGATCCTATTTACAGTGGGTCCACACACATCAGAATGCAAACCAAGGACATACCCAAATTGGGGTGTGCCATTCAGTCAGCCACCCCCCACTTCAGATTTCTGCAGAGGTGCCCTCATGAACTTGGCAAGGCTGCTGGATAGGGTTTGGGTTTCTCCTCTTAGGGCCATTGTCCCCAAATTGCCTCCAGGCATGTAGCTGGGGTCATCATAGGGTTCATAAATTATTTTCTTTCCTTCTCTTGGGGCTCGCAGTCCAGCACTGCCTATCGTCCAGTGTCTGAAAACAGTCATTTCCTATATTTGGCCCAGTTTCCTAGTTGCTTAGGGCAGGAGTACACGTCCCTAGCAGTTACTCCTCCGTGGGAGAGGTGTGTCTTCAGCGTGGGCAACCAGAGAAAGTGGCGAGGGGCTGGGGTCCTCTGTGTGCCCCTCACTCCCATGGCCCCCAGGACACCGGCTGGGGGGCTCCTGCTCAGAGCCTGCTGAGGCAGCTCTGTCTCCGCGGTGAGGCTCTTCAGTTCAGTCGAGTTAGGCTGCCCTGGACCCCTGCTCAGGCGCCTTGAGAGGGGTCTGGGGGGTGGGCATTTGCCATCAGGTCCTCTTGGCAGAAGAGGAAATCAAGGCTTGTAGTGGGGGACTTGGTTTACAGGCGACTGGGTTTATTTTGGGTGGTTCTGCAATTTGGCCCATGACCCGAAGTTAGTCCCTTTTGGGGTCTCCTTGCAGCTGAAGAACCAATATTAGACCCCCAGGAAGTAAACACATTGAAACTAGCAGCCCCTGCTTAATTTCTAGTGGGAGTGGCACCCTACTTCCTCCCAAGACTCCCAGGAGAAAGCTCAGCCTCTGCATTGGTCAGCCAAAGGCGTGCTGATGTAAAGTGCTAGAACTCCGTTGGCTTTTATAAAGGGTATTTATATCCCTATCAGGCTCATCTCTCTTCCCGGGCTCCACCAAGTCTGTGGAGCTGTCTCTCTTCCTCTGTGTTCTTCTGCATACCTACTCCTCTGTCTCCCAGGCTGAGTGTACATTTATAAAGCCCACCAAGGGGGCGGGAACTCACCTCTGAGCCGCCCTAATGACGTGGTTGAATCAAAGCCCTAATCTTGGTTTAGTAAAGCAAAAGTGAATTTAAAAAAAA
>JAQZBX010083146.1:0-13425 GCA_029593785.1 Cabassous unicinctus
ACCAACTCAGTGGGAGAAAATATTTGGCAGTTACAATATCAGATAAGGGTTTAATATCTATGATATATAAGGAGATCATACAACTCAACAATAAAAAGACAAAGCATTCAATTAAAAAATGGGCAAAAGAGTTGAAAAGACAACTGTCCAAAGAGGAAATACAAATGGTGAAGAAACACATGAAAAAATGTTCAACATCACAAAGGATTAGGGAAATGCAAATCAAAACTACAATGAGATATCATTTCACACCTATTAGACTGACTGCTATTAAAAAGTCGGAAAACTGTAAATGTTGGAGAGGATGTGGAGAGATAGGAATGCTTATTCACTGTTGGTGGGAATGTAGAATGGTACAGCCACTGTGGAGGATGGTATAGCAGTTAAGTATTATTTATGAATTCCAAAAAAAGTTAATGGATTATGTTTATAAACTGGTCTGTTCCTCTGGGTGTTATTAGATTGTATTAACTTCAGAGGTTTCACTTTTCTTGATTAAATTATGATTAGGGCTTTGATTGGGCCACGTCAGTAGGAAGTCAAGTCCCTGCCTAGCAAGGGTGAAAACTACATGGCAAAGGAGGGAGTTAGAGTTTTGGATGCTGGAACCCTGGGAACTAAACAGAAAAGCAGATACATGAGGAAAGAGAGGAGGCTCAATAGACGCAGCAGAAGCCCCAAGAAGAAAGACAAGCAATTGGCCTGATCGTCTACAGCTGACCTTGTGGAGAGAATAGAGCAGCTGAGCCCAGAGAGAAATGAACCCTGGGAGAGACAAGAATTATTCCAGCCTACAACTGATATTGGAAGAAGCTGGGACCATGGAGATTAAGAGGAAGAGGAAAGCTGGACCCTTGCAGACATCAGCAGCCATCTTGCTCCAAAACATGGCAACAGACTTTGGTGAGGGAAGTAACTTATGCTTTATGGCCTGGTAACTGTAAGCTTCTACCCCCAATAAATACCCTTTATAAAAGCCAACAGATCTCTGATATTTTGCATCAGCACCCTTTGGCTGACTAAAACAGACAGTTTGGCAGTTCCTAAGGAAGTTGAATATAGGCTTGCCATGGGATCAGGCAATACCATTGCTAGTTATATACCCAGAAGAAATGAGAGCAGTGACATGAATAGATATCTGTACACTGAGTTCATAGCAGCATTTTTCACAATAGCCAAAAGTTGGAAACAACCCAGGTGTCCATCAACTGATGAATGGATAAATAAATTGTGGTGTATAAACATGATGGGATATTAGTCAGTGGTAAGAAGAAATGAAGTTGTGAAACATATGACAACATGGATGAATCTGGAGGACATTATGTTGCATGAAGCAAGCCAGACACAAAAGGACAAATACTGTATGATTGCCCTATTATGAACTAACTATGTTATGTGAAATATAAATATATTATGTAGAATATGAATATGGGTAAAATTGCATATATAAGACTATTTTCTTTGAAGTTGAACAAATTTAAGTTAATACTACAAAATATTAATATCAGACAAAAAGACAAAAAACCCCACATTATACTAAGTGAAGGAGACTAGACATAGAGTACTGTATACTATATGATTCCATTTATATGAAATGTAAATATAAAACAATTTATAAAGATGAAATGAAATTAGTGGTTTTGTAGATCTAAGGAAGGAATGCTAAGGAGTGTGGAGTCTTTCTTTTTGGAGTAATGAAATTGTTGTAAAATTTTTGAGATGATGAATGTACAACATTATGATTATACTAAAAGCCATTGATTATTTACTTTGTATTGAATAGTCAGAAACAGCAGCCATATACAGTGGAGGAAGCATACAGAGATTGAGAGGTGAGGAATTTTCTTTTTTGTTTGACAGGTTTTTGTTTATTATTATTATTGAAATAATGAAAATGCTCTAATAATGATTGAAATGATGATCACACAACTATGTGATTATACCAAATACATACTTTGAAGGAATTGTATGCTTTATTAATATGTATCAATAAAATTAAAATTTTTTTTAAAAAAGAATAGTATATATTTTTATAAGTGTAATCATATGGACTTGCATTCAAGAAAGTGAATAGATTTTAAAATGAGGTGGACAGAATTTCAAGTCAGTAATTAAAATATAAAATATATCTTTAAAAAAATTTGAATTTAATTAGAATAGGTTTTATATTAGATCAGTGAAATCTTAAATAGATTAAGCTAATGCCAGAAACTGTTACAAGAGGAAGATGGATGTGTCCATTAGTCATTAACTATCTTCTATGCCCAATAAGTCTTCTTAATGATAAACTAATCAAGGTAATGAAGCTTTAGAAATATAGGGAGGAATGGAAGAATGGTAGAAAGTAAAACAATAGGAGGAGGGGAAAGAATTAGAAGCCACAAGAGGGTGAGGCTCATTTGTTCTTTCATCTTATACACCTATTGTCTTGTAGATTGTCTTGCAACTAGTAGGCATTCAATGAGTGTTTCTTGAAAAGAATGCTTAAAGGGAAGATGAAGGGAGGTAAAACAGAGGAGAAAAGGAGAACTGAAATGGAGCACAGAACACTCTCTGTGAGGCACTTTCAGTGAAAAAAAGAGGTAGAGCTAAGCTGTGCCCACGGTGAAAACCACACTCCTTTGTAACTCTTGAAAGTGTTATTCCATCATTTTTGCATATTTGATTTCTTAGAAGTGAGTTAATAGGTCAAGCCCACAGTTAAGGGAAGGAGACTACACAAGAACTACGATATGAGCAGTCAGGAATCACTGGGGAGCCTGCTTATCACATTTGTGATGGATTAATTAGATTTTGGTTCAGATTGCCTGAATTATATTTCTGATATCTACAGAGTTATAACATAGGAGCTTAGAGATGAAGGAGTTTATGTGTATTAAATCTAACAATTATTTCCAAAACTAGAGTTTCAGAGAAGAATTGTTTACTGTCCCCTGCAGTGCCATTTATAATTTTGCCACAATGAAAGAATGCAAGAATTTGTCAACTATCTCAAGATTAAAAACAGGATAAGAAGATTACCAAAAAAACCTGTGTACTATTCTGTGAGCTTGACAGGTTTAAAAATAGTTCTGTCAATTCTTTGGCTAGTAAGAGGAATTTTGCACCAAATAATTTTCTGAAAGATTTTTGTAAAGAAAGTTTAGCATAAAATTAAAGCTGGAAATATTGTCACATATATGGTAGCTTGTGGAAAAAATGTAAATAAATATTATTTCCTTTTGGAGATGCAACAATTTCTAATTAATATTTATATAGGATGAGTCCTATAATTTAGAATTTGGGTAGAGTATGATAACATTCATCTCAGGAGGTCATCAATTAATAATTATTTTTTGAGCCCCGACTGTGTGTAAGGCACCATAGAAATATAAAATGGGATCCCTGCACTCTCATGCACTGCAATTAATTCATTTATATACTTATTCATTCGTCAAAATGAATAGAGAGCCTACTATATGCCAAATATGGTATTAATCTGCTAGCAATAAGTAGGGGAAAATAATCATTAGTCTGATTCTTACCTTACAATATCTCATCTCATGCTTTGGATTTCAATCTAAGTCACCTTTATACATTTTATAGTTCAATGACAGTACTTGCTTCTTAGTGGAAATGTAGTAGACCCAAGCTGAATAATCTGTTAAACTTCTTTCAATTCTTCAATGTGCTGTACTCTGTGTATCTTCCACAGCCCCTGCACTGGATGGTGTATACTAATTCTTTAATTCTCAGTTTAGATATCGTTTCCTCTGGGAAGACTTCTCTGACCACTTCAGGCTGGTTTTCTTGCCCTTTTCCCCCACTCTGTGCTCCCTACCAGCCTGGACTATTTTTACATCGATTAGTATCAATTTTTTTTTAACCCTGAATCCCATTGAAAGGTAATCTGCATGAGACCAGAAGGCATGTTCATCTTATCATTGTAACATTGAATCCCCATCTGTTCAACAATATTTATTTAGTATCTATTATATGCCAGACAGATCTCTAGGCACTGAGAATATAGCAGTGAACAAAACCTAGACTCTCTTTTTCATGGAGATTATGTCTGAGTGAAGCAGATAATTTATAAATAATTAATACCAAGGTAGTACTAAATGCTATGAAGAAAATTAAATCAGGCTAAGGGAATAAAAGAGAGTAGATTGGAAGGAAAGCGGTGCTCTTTTAAGTAATGAGGTCTAGAAGGCTTCTTTGAAGAGACGACACTTGAACTGAAAACTAAAGGAAGGGAGGGAGGAAGTCACGGGGATAGAGTGTTCCTAGAGGAAGAGAGAGGGAATGCAAAGGTCTAGAGTTGGGAGTACATTAACGTATTGAAAGGGCAACAAGACTATAGCAAAGTGGTAGGATATTTATCTATCTCTATCTCTGTCTCTCTCTCTCTGTCTCTCTGTCTCTCTCTCTCTGTCTGTCTCTCTCTCTCTCTCTCATCTATATACCAGAGAATATTAGGACATGAAATCAGATCCAGGGGTTAGATCAGCACAGTCACATAGGACTTTGTAGGCCACATGTAGAACACATGTTAGGTGTTCAATGAACATATATTGAGTATTATTAGATTAAGTTTGGGAGTATATAAGAGCAGTATTGTTGCATTTTACACTTTTAGTATTATTACCTTTTCTGTACTTTGAGTAGTAGATCTAAAAGCTTTATTGTTTATTAGAATCACTTATAGGAATCTTTTAAAAAAGACTGATGTCTGGGTCTCACAGCAGAGAAATGACATCAGGACATCAGAATCTCTATTGATGGAACCCAGGTATTGGTATTTTTAAAACTCTCCAATTACTCCAGACAATGATGAGTTACTGTATTAGTCTCAAAGTGTGGACACCACCTAGCACCACTAGGGATAATTAGATATACACATTCTTTGGTTCCACTCATAACTATGGAATCAGAACTCTGGGAGGGAAGCTAAGAAATCTCTATTTCATGAAGTTTTCCAGGTGATTGGGATGTGCTAATATATTGGAGAACCATTGTCTTATTGGAGGAATGAACCCTTATAAAAGCAGGTAATAAGTTTTGTGACATAATTGTAGAGGACCAGGTTTCTATAATTGTGTGCAACTGGCAAGAAATGCCTAAAATTAAGCCATTTGAGAATTATTCTTTTGCATTAAAACTTTCCATCTCTCATTGCCCTTTGTTTAAATAAAACTTCCTCAGGGTAAAATGTCAAATCATTTTTAGTTAGTAGTTTAATGTAATTAAGTTTATTGGAATGATTTAGCTGACTGAGAAAGGTCAGGTTGGTTCTAAAAATGGGTAAAGTTAGGAAATGTTTCTCTAGAAAAGGCTGGAGATGGGATAACGGTACAAATATTTATCTTATAGTCATAAAAGCATGATTATCTGTAGTAGTTGTAAGTATTATAAGATTTACTAAATATTTAATGAAACTTTAAAATAATCTAAACGTAATTTTCCTGTATTTTTGGGAGAATATTTTAGGAAATATGTTTACTTACCTTTTTTAAACTTTATTTTTAAGAAGTCATATATTACAGAAAAGTTACATTGAAAATATAGGGGATTCCCTTATATATCACCCTTCCCCTCTTACATTTTCCCCAATTGATAAAATCTTACCAGAAATCATGATTTTGACATCTAGAAATCTGAAATAGCACCAATATTTGAAATAACTTAAGATTGAAACATTTGTCCAGATGCCTTTTTTTAAATTAAAGAAATTGAAGGCTTTTTGCCTGGATTTCTATCTGTCAAAACTCTTCAAGGGATTTCTATATGGAAAGCCTCATCACCATTCCTCCTCCTAGAGAAATATGTTTTTTCCTTCACAAAAACTGCAATATAAATACATACATTGGAGTTTCTTGTTACTTTCCTCTTATCTGAGGAGGTGACTTATATAGCTCAGGGGTGCGCCTGAGAAGCCAAGCTTAAGAAATATGCTAATTCTAGTTTGAGTGTTCTTATCAATCCAGCAGGTTCATACAGATTTAAGAATGCAATGTGAAGTCTTTTGTTGTATGGCTATACAAGTTTTCTCTTCTATAGAAAAATCAGTTTTTCATAAAGGCTTAACCAGAGGCAATACCCAATATTATCTGCAAAGTGCAAGCAATATGTCTTTGAAGCACTTGAATAATATTAATATCTTGGATGAGAACAGAAGAAAAATAATCTATAAAATAAGGCTAAATTTTTAAAAGGGAATTTTCACAAGCCATAGAATTTCATCCAGCTTGGTGACAAAGGACTCCAGAAATGAGGTTAACATGAGATGGAGAAATTATAAATGCAGAAAGTATGTCTCGATATCTCCAGTTTGTGTCATCATATGTTTCTGATATATTTGACTGATCAAAGGAGTGCTGAGATCTGCAACCAAGCATCAAAAGCAGTCTGTGGGATTTTCAAATGAACAATTTCTTTTTCTGTCATTCAATCAAGCAAAATGCTTTCTTAATTTTCCCTCATGTTACTTTTTCAAGATAAATTCACACACTTCCTGGGGAGGTGAATGTAAACTGTGCAACATTATATTGCCCTCCTGGATATCCTTTTTCTGATAGAACAATGTTTTCTTAAATATCAAATTTCTCTCATTGTTTTAATTTTCTAGGCTGCTCCAAGCAAGTACCATGAAACAATGGGAATTTATTAGCTTTTGGTTCGGAGGCTGTGAAAATGTCCAGATCAAGGTATCATCAGGGCTATGTTTTTTCCCTGAAGACTGCTGCTGCAGATCCTTGGCTCCTTTTGCCACATGGCAAGGCACACCTGCTGGTCTCTTCCTTCTCTTTTGCGGTTCATTGATTTCAGCTTCTAGCTTCCATGGCTTTCTGTTTCCTTGTCTAAATTTCATTCTCTTATAAAGGACTCCAGTAATAAGATTGAAACCCATCTTGAATGAGGTGGATCACACCTTAACTGAAGTAGCATCATCAGAAGATCCTACTCATGAGGGTCCATGTCCACAGTAATGGAATAGATTTAAGAGTAAGTTTTTCTGGGGTACAGACAGCATCAAATCACCATACTATTTTAGCTTTGGAAGCTAACTTAAGAAAAACTGGAAATTCTTTTATTCTTTCCATATTTCTTTCAAACCACTTAAAACAGTATCATTTAATATAGCACTACATAGGCTGTAGTCTGAATTTTCCAACCATAAGTAGCATAAAACTGTCAAATGACATTTTTCCTTTGCATATTTGAATGCTTTGTTATTATATTTTTTACTTCCTGACATTTATTATAAACAGGCTTTGAGTGATCTAGCAATATGTATTATTGGAGCACAATGGAGAAGTGCAAATGTGTCCATTTGCTAGCAACTCTCTCAAAAGCTAATGTAAGGTACTTAAATATAAAAAATATATGAACTTATTTTATAATTGATTTTAATTACAAAGAGTTAATGAAATATTGAAACAATCCACATTATTTCATAATTTAAAATTGCATCTCTATGCTTTTCATGATAGATCAGACCATACTCTCTCACATATATAGAATGCACAGAATACACATATAATACCCCTAACACATGGACAAACATATTTTTTCTTACTTTTTCTCTTTATTTCATATACATTGTGGCTAAGGTGCATCAGTTCTTAATGTCCATCAGCATATTATCCAGATATTTACTCAGCATTTGATTTAACAAATATTTATTAAAGGCAGGATTCTAGTTGTTTTGGATAAAATGATGAATAAGACTGATAAGGTCTCTGCAGTCTGGAAATTTATTTTCTAGTGGGTGAAGGAGAAAATAACCAAGCAAACAAATAAATAACAAGATAGGAAGAGAGTCTTAAGTGGTAGGTTGAAAATAACAGGATAATGTAATAGAGACTGATTGTGGATGCTAAGTTAGATTTTTAATAAGTAAATATATGTCTACTAAATTTCAGGACCTTTGAGGTATTATCTAAAAGAAGAGAATGAACCAGTGAGGGGAACACTTGGAAGAAGAGGGAACATGTGCAAAGCCTGAAGGTAGGGAACAGCTGGACATGTTCAAGGAAAAGAAAGAAGGCCTTTGTGGCTGAGTGCAGTGAGCAAGGTGTACAATTTTATAAGATGATGTTGAGGAGGTAGTAGGAGCCAGACTATGATGGCCTGGCAGGCCAAATAGGATTCTTGATTTTATTCTTTGGGCAGTAATGAATATTTTGAAGGGACTTACATAAGTTCCTTGGTTATGGAAGTTAAAAGGTTGAATGAATTTGAAAACAGATATACTGAAGATAAATTTGAAAGGCAGAATAAAATTGACTATTCACAGTTCACGTATTGATTCACTTAGCGAGTCTCTTTAGAGACTCTCAGCATAGCACTAAGTATGTTCATTTTTTAATGTCTAAAATATTACCTTGGAAACAAAGATTGTTTAATCCTCAAATAAATCTTTTTTATATAATCAGTCACTTAAGCGGGATAATGGCAAATGAACCAAAAAAGCTTTAACTTAAGACCATATATGTCAACATATGCATATTAAGTTTAGTCCCCTGTATCATGGTAGAGTGAAAATGTTGCAGCAGGAAAGAAATACTTTTGCGCACACACACACACACACACACACACACACACACACACACACCATCTTTTGTATTGACTGCATCTGAAGGAATGGAAGGAATGGAAGCATCACCACAGGCATTTTGGAAGTTTTCAGAAAATTCTGTAAACTCCATTGTCACAGAGAGCTGTGCAGCACCGAGAGAGATGGCTCGTTGGAACAAATGAATTCTACCTTGAGTTGATATGAAAGAGGGGCAACCTAGATGCAATGCAATGGAGAATGGGGCAGCGGGTGACATCTGGGATCATGAACTTTCTGCTAAGATCCTCAGCAGTCTCTCCCAAGAGAGTTCAGTCCCACTCCATCCTTGACTCTTTGAAAGTTTGAAATCACTTAGTAAACCCTGGCAAACTGGAAATTATGGTTTCAAATTCTGATAGGCATTAAAAACATTGTATCTCTATAGTAACTCAGATATGTGAAAAAAAATTCCTACATATGTCCTTTTGGAACTTGTTAGAGTTGCCTGTAGATTTTTATCTTTTTAATGTGATTCATTGTCCAAGGGGCTGCAGCTGGGCTTACGCTACAGTCAGATGATCTCCTGGGAACATTAATTCAGACTGACAAACCAGGAAGAAATATATGATGTGTAAATGGAGGGAAAAAAAAGCAGATACATTAATTTGATAAATAAAAATATGACTGCAAAGAAAGAGCACTTTAAGATAGAATCATGTGAAATGAAGAAAATTAGCTTTGAATTCACACAAACCTGAGTTTTATTCCTGCCTTTACTACACACTTAATTATGTGTGGTTTTGAGCAGGTTACTTTACTAATTTGAGCATCAGTTACTTATATATATAATGTAGGTAATAATACTCAAAGGATGTAAGGGAAAAATTAATAAAACATTGCATAGAAAATTCATAACAAAGGTGATGTGCAGGTTCTCCCTGAAGACCCTATTTAAAATCTAAATCCTTCACCTCTCCCAGTACTTTTGATCCCCTTTACGTTGCTCTAGTTTTTCTTTTGCTTTTCTTAACACTTTATTATTTTTTAATGTACTAAGAAATCAATTCATTTATTATATTTATTATTTATTGTATCTCCCCTGGCTAAGGTGATATCCACAAAGGAAAGGATCTTTGTTTTGTTCACTGTTATAATCCAAGACACTAGCACAATGCCTGGTACATCATAAACATGAATATATCGAATAGATATTAAAAATTCCAGCTAATAATTTATTATCAGTGTTGACTCTTAATTCTACTCCCATGAATTCTCACTCTCCTTTCAGAGAGGGTCCAACCCATGGACAATAGAAAAGGGCAAGAAGAAAATTGCAAAACAGTAGTTTTCAGCCTTGGCTGTGCATGAGAAGCAACTAAGTTGCATTTTTAAAATTCAGATTCCCAGGCCTCACCTTTCATCAAGAAAACTATAATTGCTAGGGATAAAAATCAGGCATCAGGGTTTAAAAATTTTTCTAGGAAATTTAAATGTTCTGACATGTTTGGGAACCACTGATCTAAGCCATAGACCTGAAGTTGCTATAATTCTCCAACAATATTTTGGTCAATGAGACCCATCATTTCTTAGGCCAGCATCTTTTTCCAAGCAGCAAAGGATGGAAGGATGAAAGTTAGGCAATGACAGTGAGCGTCCCATTGACATTTTGGTACTGTTTTTAAGCAAATTAATGGAAGAAACAAAAGACATGTTCAAGAACCAGAAGATAAGTGCATGCAAGCTCAATTTTTATCCTTTTAAATTCATATTCTTTCCTGTCATTATCTCACATCTTTCGAATAGACACAAAAAGATTTCTCTGCAGATCTCCTACCAATTAAGACACTCATTTCTCTGATTCTAATTCCTATTAACTTAATCATATGTGAGTTTTCTCATTGCAATACTATATAGATTATGTGAGGCCTCACTGCTAGGACAACCAGAAGTGGTGCTTGTTCACCTTTGCTGAAACTCTAATTCTCCTGGGACATCTTCTTTTTGGTTATTCTCACTCATGCCATCCAAACAATGTGAAATATTCTGTAGTGCTGCTGGATGTCCTCTTTGTTTTATCTGTTTTGCCACAAAGAATGGATGCCTGGCACATTGGTTCACTTAACTCATTATATTTTTAGCAAATCCAATATAACAAATTCCATTTCTGGTAAAATGTTCAGTAGACAACCTTCTGATTGACAGTGAAACTATTTCCCAAAAAAACAAAGTCATATATTTTGTAAGCTGTAATCCTATATTGTAATTAACATTATGGCATAATAGTTTATAAATTCAAATTATATGAATGTGATTAGAATAGTTTATTTCCCTGGAGATTCCACTTCCGGAACTATGTTAGTTTAGTTAAGAAAAATGTGAAGAACTGTTTAGTGGTGCTTAGGATTGGCTTTTGTTTGCATGATTAATAAATAAAGTATAAATCAGTAAAATCACAACAAAAAATCTCTTGTGAGTTCTTAGGAGCATAGACATTCAATGGATATCTGCTGAATAAATTAACTTTCAGAATTGGTTTTGATTATGGGCATGGGATTTGACAAGTAACTGAGCTTATCTTTATCTGGAAAAGAAAATATTAGTATTTTTCATTGTCAGATGACAGGATGTTTGTAAACTGTAAATTAATTTTCACCAAACTTTAAGGAAAAATTAAAAAAAAATCAATCATGTACACTATGCAAATCTAGGTTGAGAGCTCTTTGGCAATTAACTGATATGCATGTTTTCCATATTTGTAGCTTAAAGAATTCTAGAAGTATATGTAATGCATTGACTGTAATTTATGTTCAATGTCTACAATGTAAAGTTTATTGGAGAGTGTTTAAAAATTATTGAAATATCTATAAGTGCATATATATGACAATATCCTTCAGAGAATTACTTTAGAATAACAGGTCATTGAAAAAGTTATCTCTTTATAAACAGTATGTTTTATTTCAAATAATGACATGCATTTTAAGAATGTCCAATAGAATTTGTATTTGTCAGAGTTCTCCAGAGAAATAGAACTGACAAGAGATAAATTTATTATAGAAATTGGCAAGTCTGAATTCCACAGAGCAGGCCACAAAATAGGAACTCTGATGACGTTGAATTCCCCAAGGGAAGCCATGAAGCAGGAACTCTGATGAAGGTGATGATAGATTCCCCAGGAGAAGATGGCTGACTGAAGTGGAGATAGAAATTCTTCTTTCAATTCATCCTTCTTTGTCCCTTTCAGTCCAGGCTGGCAGTGGTTCTGCTCATACAAATTTTGCAAAACCTTGTTGACTATTCATTTAGTTCAAGGAGGTGCAAACCATCAGATAAAAGGACTTTACACAATTCCTTCTTAGATAAGTGCATTTCCAAAAGTGACTTCCACTGAAATGGTTGACTGGAACCATGTGCAACCATAGCTTTTTTTCACAAAGGGTTGTTCAGTTAAACCCTCACATGGAGCCCTGTTCTCTGGGGACTTGCTTCCTGGAAGCTCAGGGGGCACCCTGATAAAGCCACTTCTGGCTCTAGTCTCAAAGTACAATTTTTGGAAAGTCTAGGAATTTAAAAAATCATCAGTTAGTGGTTCCTTTATGCTTAAGAGTTTAATTCTCAGCTTATCCCTTTCCTCTGACATTTTACTATAAGCTGCAAGGGGAAACCGGGCTTGCAGCGTATACTCTACTGCAGAGTTTAATGATAAAGTGTCTCCTCTAGGTTTCCTTTATACTTCACTATTCTTTGAGTTTCTACTACTCTGTTCTTTCTTTCTTTTCCCTACTTCTACATTCTACCTGGAGACAATCTCCTAGGTAATTCTTGGCTGTCTGTTCTTCCCTCTCTTAGAAACATTTTCACTACTAAGGAATTTAAGTAACCTTTCTACTAAAGCTTTACAAATCTACTCTATGGAGTCAAACCACTTGCCTAAGTTTTGCTCATGCATTTTAAACTTCCTGTAGATAACATTCACTTGGCTATTCCTTAATTATATTATATATCTCTTTTTTACTCTGTTTATAATCCATCTCCAATATTTTCTCCACATCAACTTCCATTCTTATAACTTTGTTTTAATTAACAGAGTTTCTGTAGTACTTCTATAGCCCTGAAATGTTGAACTCATACATAACTCATATCTTTATCAAATAGGAAATTTATCACCAATCTTTCATCAGACTTTACTGTTTCTTCACTTGAAATACATTTTATATTTGCCTCTGAATCTCAAATCATATTACCACCACCTTAATGAAAGCTCTTATCATTGCACAAGTGACTGCATGCAATTGGTTCTTCACTCATGGACACTATTCTCGTCTCTCAGTGATATATTACTAGATTGGTATACCATGGAGTTTTTCTACTTAAGAGCTCTGTGAACCATTAGCATTATATTAATTATAGAATTTATCCTCCTGAAATATGATACTTTCATAATTGTTACCCAATTTTACAATCACAGATCCTTAGGTTTAGGTTGACTGATTTCTTCACTGTCACTGCCTTTGCCCATGTTTCTCCTTTCTCATGAAATGTCCTTTCTCTCTCCTCTTTTCCACTGGCACGATTTTTTATTTTATTAATACGGGTAAACATTATACATATTCTTCTAGGTTTCACCTCATGTTCCAATTTCTCTCTTAGTATTCTTCAATGTGCTCAATATTTACTATGAATAAATTTTGTAATTTGGTCTACCCTGAAAGCTCTCTAAGGACAAAAATACAATGTTAATATTTCTTTCATTATGTTCATTCTGCTACACACATAATGGAAGCAATAATACTGAAAGTCTAACTTCTTTGATATCATTGTGTTTTTAAATGACTTCATTAAATTCTCAAGGTTAATATTCATTTACTCAACACAACTCTGATTTAATA
>JAQZBX010083147.1:0-13405 GCA_029593785.1 Cabassous unicinctus
AAATAAATTTATTAAATGATGACACAACAAAATTAAAGAGATGAGGAGAAATGCCACTTCCAACTACCACCACCAACTACCACAGCAGGCGTTTTCACTGCAGCTCTGACCAGCTCCTCTCATATGCTCACATTTTGGACTAGGTGGCTGCAGCCTGTACTTTTTTGTAGTTTTTGATATTGCATTATCCAATAGCAATATCAATAGAAATAGCTGTTTCTATTACCTTTTATTTTTTTATTATTTTTAATAAAGGTAATTAATACAAAAACATAGTTTTCAGAATCAAATAGTTCTGAAGCCTTCTAAGGAAAGACAGGAGTTCCCTGCCCCATTCTCGAGCTGTGCTTTCCAGAGGCAGCCACTTCAAGTGATTTTAAATGTTCTGTGATGTAGCTCTGGATTCCCAAGTAGTGGGCTTCTTCTGATCTTTCTTGCTTTATTGATAGTAACCAATATGTGAAAAGATTTCTTAAGTGAGAAAAGCAGGTTACAGAGTAGTATGTGTAGCATGATACCATTTAGAAAGAAAGAACACACATACACATAATTTGCAAATAAAATATACACAAGAAAAAATCTGGGGGGTGTTCATTCATCCTACAAGTATTTATCAAGCACTTACTATGCCCTTGCCAGAGATGACTCCGTTTATGAAGGGGCCTGTCTTGGCAGAGTTTACTTTCCAAGGCAGCATTATCCAATAGAAATATCATGTGAGCCACCTATGCAATTTTAAATTTTCTAGTGGCCACATCAAGAAAAGAGAAACAGGTAAATGTTTTATTTAATCCAAGATACCAGAAAAAAAATTAAAAAAAAAATCATTAATATTATCGAGTATCATTTAAATAGTTTCCTTTTTATTTTTATTTTTTTCCTCCTATGAAGTCTTCGAAACGCACTGTGGATTGTACACTCACCGCACACTTCAAGTGCACAGTGGCCACGCGGGGCCGGGGCCGCAGCTACCCAGCAGTTGCTAAGTGATTCTAAGGTGTTGATAGTGGTTACTCTGGGTGGTGGGATTTTGCTTTTTTTTTCCTTTGGGGAGGGCGGGTGGCGGCGATGCTTCCACCATTTATTTGGGGTGGGACCTTCCAGGTCAGTTAGCCGGTACCGGGGGTCGTGGGAGGAGAGCCCCAGAGGAGTGACCTGCACAGGGCACTGGGGCTTCCCCTTGCGAAAAAGACCCGCGGGCTGGCGAGACCGTGCTGAGAGGGGTGGCGGGGGCAGGGGGCAGCCACGTCCCTGACACAGCAGCCCCTCCCAGGCGCCTCCTGCGGGAGCCGCCACTGCAGCTTCCCGAAGCTTCCCCGGCGCCCTTGCCACGAGGGCGGCGGGCCCGAGGCCGGCGCTTTCCCGGGGACGCTGGAGCTGACGGGCCCTGCCCTGCCTGCCCCGGGGCAGGGGCTGAGCGGGGCGCGGGTGGCTTCTGGGAACCGCTCCTGACCGCCCGGCTGGCACAGCCCGAGTCGGGGGTCCTGGAAGTGACGCCCGGGCAGGGTGGAGGCGCGCTTGGGGGCAGGGCCGGGGCCCGCTGCTCCCCGCAGCCTCTGCCCGAGAGCCCGGGCTGGCTGCGGGCCCTTCCGAGGCGGCGTTCGCCGGCGTGACCCCAGCCCCCTTCTGCCGGGTCGCCGGGTAACAATTCCTCGCGCCCCTCGCGCCCCGCAGGCCCCGGGGGAGGTCCTCAGCCCAGCTCGGAGAGTGCGGGCCCCGGCCGCCTCGGAGGGGCCGCCGGCTTGTCCCCGCTGACGCCTGCGCCCGGGGCCGGGGAGGGCGCGTCTGGGCGGCTTCCGGGGCCGTGGGCGGCTGCGCCCGCGGAGGGCTTGGCCCCGGCGGGAGGGCGCCCCCGGGCACGTGGAGGCAGCGGCTGCCGCGATCGCGCGCCCTCGCCTTCCAGGAAACCGAAGCCCGGCGCAGCTGCCCATCCGTCATAGCTGGCGTGAGCCGGGACCCGGTGGAATGCTCTCCCCTGGTCACCGCCCCGGGGCCTGGTGCTGGCTGCTCTCCCGGGCTGCTCTCGCCTCTCCTGCCCACGGGTGCTCCAGGACCCTTCAGTCCAGCAGTTCTCAAACTCCAGCACCCGGTAGAGTCACCGATGGCCGGACCCCACCCCCAGAGTCTGATTCAGTGGGTGTGTGGTGCGGCCCGGGAATGTGCATTTCTAACAAGTGCCCACGTGATGCCTTTCCAACTCCTCTAACCAGGCTCATAGTTCCTCTTTTGGCTTCAAAGGACTGTCTGCAGTAAAAGTCATCGTCCTAGAGAGGGAAAGGAGTTTTATACCCTATCCTTGCCATCAGCTGAACTCATGGAACATTCTTTATAAGTGGGGAGAAGCATAAATGGGGACATTTAATGTTACTATGTGCACCTTCTAGTATCATGACTTTTATTTTGTGTATTATTAGCCAAGTTCTCACTTTCACACACACCCCTCTCTAGAGTGCAAGTAACAGTCCTAATATAAAGTTAGTTTGGGGCAAGTAGGACGAGTGTTTAGGCTGAGAAGAAAATGATGCCAGGAATTGCTTAGTGGCTTGTGTGGCCGGAGGCAGGTATCCCTTCAGCAGCATCCCTTCCAAGATGGAGGGACGACCACAGGACCAAGTGTGTCCAAGCTTCGTTGGTCCTCAAGGCATGTCAATATGCCAGGATGATCACTTTAGCATCTTCTCTTCCAGTTTCTAAGCCACATACCACCCTCTGAGCTCATAGCAACATGTCCTGCAAGGTGCAGCTCTTAAACTTGCCTGGAAATTAGTGATATTGTCACTAGAAATCTTGAAGTCTGTTGCTATGAGACCCAACAATCTTCTGCAGAAGCGCAAAACTACCTGGATTCCTGATTCCTTCTGTTCTCTGAAACAGTCTTGGAATCCAGGTTTGCTCTTCTGGAAGTCCATTTCAGGCCCGCCTGGGTCCTTTTGCCATCCAGGTCCAGGTCACTGATCCGTCGGGGAGCTGTGATGAGATTCCCACGGGCAGCTCTCTCAGAAGATGTGTGCACCCGCCCTGACTTTGTGATACAAACAACTTTGGGAAGGGGTGTGGGAGGTAATGAAGCCCCGCAGAGACACTGAGACCTGGTGCCTCCACCTCTGCATGGACGCTGGGCAGGGAATGTCTGAAGGCTCCACTCATCATGAGTTTTGAGCAGTGACCCAAGCTTGACTTTCCTGGAAGGAAATACTTTGCACCTAGGCGGCGTCTTGCAGTAATTCATCTTTTGATTTACATCTGGTTTTTTGATCTGTTCCTCCTCCAACCCACTGATGAGATCCAGGCCCTGTGCTTGCCCAGACATGCTCCTGCTTGCAGCTCCCTCTATAGGAGCTCGGAGGCTAAGACAGCCTGCTCTCAAGACAGTTGGTGCCCCGTTATTGGCCTTAATTTAGGTGGCTTCCCCTTCTCAGCCAACTCAGAGGGGTGTGTGTCCCGGGGAGTGTGTGTGTGGGGGTGGTAGGTGGAGGGGGGGGTGTTTACCAGCCTCTCTCCCTTTGGGGATTTGCACTGTCTTCCTCTGCTCGTGGTCTCAGTTCTCTGCCCTTCAACAGAGGCAGCTGCAAAGACGAATTCATTCCTGAGCTGGGCAGCAGCCAGAGGCCATGGCCTCATTGTCCTTGGGAGCTCAGGGGCTGGGGCCCACAGAGGGCTGTCTGTGCAGAAGACTCGGATTTGTCCTGCCCTGAATCGAGAGCTCAGCCAGTCCGTTTGACGTTCAGTGCAAGGCTGAAAACCTTGGCGGGTTAGTTCCCCTGAGGTGTTCTGTATATTCTAAGGATTTAATTTGGGGTCCTTTCTGAGTGGCAAAATCTTGATAACCCTAGAATCTGAGTGATGGGGGTTATTCTGGAGATCCTTTCAACTATCCTTTCTACTTTTGTGTATGTTTGAAATTTTCATAATGAAATATTTTAGAAAGTCATCCGAGGCCCACTGGTGGTGTGTGTCCCACTTTGGGAAAACTGGAACATTTAGGGCAAATAGGGTGCTTTGGCAAGTCCTACAAATCGGGAGGGTTAGGCAGCTGGTTCAGTGGACTGCTATGGATACTTGGGATATACAGAGCAGAACCAGCTTGGGGGCAGTTCAGATGAAGTTTTGGACCTAATTTTTCACCTACTGTGACAAAAAGATTTTTTGTACTCACTTTATGACATATAAAATGGGTTAAATATTCTGAGTTTCATAAAAAGATTTTTCAAATGTAATACTGTATTAAGCATCCCGCAGGTGTTCCAGGTTTAAAAGGAAATCTTAAAATACATTCTCAGGAATTAGTTTAAATATTAACTCTATCAAGCCATGTCCTTGTTCCAGGGCCACCCACAATCACACAGATGTGGCAGTTAAGATGCCGACCCAGACCCTTACCAACATGAGCTGCTGAATTAACCAGCCTTGTAAGAGACTACCTCCCATTGTTGAAGCCACTTGTAGATGATATAACATATTTAGAAATTATGTATTAGGCCTCTTTTGGTTGCAAGTGACAGGAACCCAACTGGGACCTGTTTATATTAAAAAGATGGTTGATTGGAAGGATGCTGGAGGTGAGATGGGGACTCAGCATTGACAGAAGAGCTGAAGGAACGAGGGCAGCTCCAGGGAACTTAGAGACTGGGACCAGAGATTTTATGCACCTGGCACTCTCTCTGTGCCCCTGGTCTCTGCTTCCTTTTGGGTGATGGCTTCTCTGCGTGGTGAAGGACATGGCTGTAGGCTGCCATGCGGTCTTATTTACAGTGACCTGACCTGACCATGCTAGTGTCATCAGAAAAATCCCAGGGAAGGACTGTGACTGGCCCAGCTTGGATCACATGCCTCATTGTGGACCAATCACTGTGACCAGAAGAACCAGGTAAGAATGGTTCAGTCTGGGCCATGAGCCTGTCCCTGTGGTCAGAAGCAAGAAGGGTACAGGGCAGACAATGGTAATAACCACAATGATGACCATGATGCTGGTAGTCAAGCAAATGCACTGGGTTAAGAGCCCAGGGTTTGAGTCCTGGTTCCACAACTCCCCAGCTGTGTGAACTGTGAGGAGTTTCTTAACCTTTCTGTGCCCCATGCTATTCATCTTGTCCAAAACAAAAACCAGGTCAGTAAGGAGATTGACTTTATTCAGGCTATTGCAATAGGGAGAGTACCCCAGTTCTGAAGATTGGGATGTCTCTGCAGGGTGGTTTGGCTTTAGACTTGTACAGAACAGAGTAGACAGGGTACAGGTAGGGTGCTTTACAGGGGGAACTCGTTTGCAACCAGGGAAGCCTCAGCCAGTTGGTGGGAAAGGAAATGTTTATCTCTGTGTCTAGCTAATTTCAGGGGGGAAAACAGTTCTAACCTCAGCTAATCTACCACAAGACAAAGAATGGGGAGGTGGAGGGTCTGTTCTAGGAATGTCAGCAGGTCCAGGCAAAAGGAGAAAGGTCTGTATTTGACCTTGTCACAGGTGAACAAGGGAGTCATGTGTGAGTCTTATGGGGGAGTCATGAGAAAAAGTGGCAGGGAGTCTTACGTAAGTCATCTGGGGAAGGGTAGTTATTTGTGGTAAGCCATCTCCCCACATCCAAAAGGGTGGAAGGATTTTGCAAAGCAAAAGGTTGAGGGGATTTCTTACTCAATTGTCACTGTTTTCTGGGAGCACAGGTAATGTTAACACTGTTGATCTGTAAAATGCTGAGAACCTTCTAGATTTGGTGTGAAGATTAGTAAAGCAACTCACGTAGCACAATGCCTGGCACTCATGGGATTGCCATATTTAGCAAATAAAAATACAAGTCAGTATAATGTTCTGTATGCATAATGCATATGCAATAAAATAATGCAATATCTGGGCCATAGAGATAAAAATCTGAAATTCAAAATTACTGTAAGACCTGTACTTTTTTCCCCCCGACAACCCTTAGCACATAGCAAGTTAACAATAAATGTTTACTGATATTGTTATGGCCAGGAAGATTTTATTTTCAGGGCAAATGAAGTAGCCATGAGGAATTAAGGCTGGACAAGATGTCTTTCCCTGCTAAATACCTTTCTTTGAAAACCATCCAAATGAGAACAAAGGCATATTCCCTGCTATAGCAAGGGAGTCAGTCACCATCACTTGAGTTTGGCCGAGACTCCAAGGCAGGCAGAGGAGTGGGAAAGCTTTATAGAAAAAAAGGGAAGGCTTCAGGTATCCCTTGACTGGAGACCGTGAGTATGGGGAGGCTGAGGCAGGTAATCAGAAGTGGGGCATTGGTGACTAGGTAGGAGGGCATAGATGGCTTTCTCTAGTTGGTCCTAATTTGGAAGTGGGGGCAAAAATTAGGGAAGCTAGCAGTCAGTGATTAAGTCAATTGTTAAAGAGATCGGGTCACCTGTTAAAGGGACTGTGGTCTGACTTCCTGGGATGTTTGCTGTAGATAATGGGCAGCTTCCAGGACTGATTGTGACACGTAGTTGACAGAATTTCCTTGTCTGGTTACTGCTGATAGAGTTTCCCAGTCACTGTCCATTCGTCCTTTCAGTTTCTCAGAAGACAATCTTGGCTCTCACCAGAGCACTGGCAGGAGCAGGAGGTAGGGAAATGGTGGCCGGTGTGAAAGAGTCTACCTAAGAACATCTGAGGACTTCTTCAAAGGCGAGCTTACCTACCTTCGCCATGTCCTCCTTCCTGCCTTGGCCGTGGAAGAACGCAGGTGGACCTGTGGAGACTCTCACCACCCGGCCTCAGCGCCTGCGGGGGGTGGGGGTTGGGGTTTGTCCATCTCTGGCTACTCGGTCAGCACTGGTGAACTTCAGTTCAAAAGCACCACCTGCAAGGAGAGGGAGGGTTGGTGCTCCTATTTTAAAATACCCAAATTTCATATAGAGAGGAAAAAAAAAGTTTCTCTAGAACCCCTGGAACCCTGGACTCCTTCTGCCTGGAGCTTTAAGGCGGGCCTGAGGCGTCTTTCTAGGTTCCCAGGTGGCCCTCCTGTAAAATGGGAACGACGACGCTTTTTCCCTCTTTTTCCAGCACCACCACACTGTCTTGTACTCTTCTCATTGCCGGTTCGTCTTCTCTACTAGGTCGCTGACGTCAGTGGCTGAGCCTGCCCCGGCTCATCCCCAGAGCTGGGCCCAGCGCTTGGCACGTTTATTTGTGGAAGGAACAAACGGAAAGTCGTGGAGGGGCGGCCGGGAGACCGCAGATACACAGCACGGGATCCACAGCAACCCACTACCACTGACTCTCACTTGTGCCACCTAGAAGCTTCTCGAGCACAGGGGAGTCCCGCTTTCCCTCCCAGGATGCTCCACGCCGGCCGCGTCTCGCGCGATTGGCTGCCTCGCCCTGCGTGACGCCGGCGGCGGCGGTTGCCCGGGTGACGGCTACCGAGATGGCCGCCCTGCAGCGTGAGCGTGGATGTCGCGGCGGAGCGGCAGGTAAGCGCGTCCCCCGCCGCCGCGGTGGCGCCCCTTCCCGTTCTCGTCCCCGGGGTCCCCGCAGGTAGCCCTTGCCGTGCCGCCCTGGCCGGCCACCCCTGAGCCCGCCTGCTCGGTGCGGAGGGGAGCCACGGTGGGCCCCGAAGGCCGAGGCTCTGCTGACCCCTCGTCCCAGAGGAAAACCCCGAGGAGCCGACCCCGCAGACCCTGCCTGATGCCCCCACCTGTCGCCTGTGGCACGGGGCTTTTATTCCCCAGGGGCCGGAGGCGGCCGCCTGGACTTTCCCGTCCCAAGGACAGGCCCAGCTGCTTCCCGCGAGTAGTCCCCGGTCTTTGCTTCAGTGAGCCACACTTGGAGAGACTTCCCAAGTCGTCCGGCTGGGTACTGGCTGTCAGAGCGGGTGTCCTGCGGGCCTTTAGGCTCCCCCATAACCTCCATGAGCTAGCCCTCCTGCCAGCCACTCCATATAAATGAAGCCCAGATGTCACTAATCCTGGCAAAAACCGTGTGCTTGCTATGCAGACTAGTCTCAAGACATAGCTTTCCCCTCATCCAGCCTTTGTGTAGGCCCTGAATCTCTCTGATATAAAAATGTCAAAGGTCAGAAGCTGCCACTGCAATCCCTAGATGTGACTAAAGAAGTTTCCCCTAGTTTCTGCATAGACCAAAGCAGTGGTTCTCAAACTTGAGTGTGCATAAAACTCATCTGGGGAGAGTTTAAAATGCAGGTTTCTGGGGTCATGCCTGCCACGGTGTTTAGTAAGACACAGGTGCCAGGAATTTGCATTTTAACAAGCATCCCAGATAATGCTGATTCAGGTGGCCCAAACTTTGGGGTAACACTTGTGTTGGTGGTGAAGATTTGGCTGCATTTAAATTTTCGTCACCCAATAGCTGTGGCTACTGGGAGACTGATAACCTCCTTGACTCCGAATTGCATCATCAGTAAAAGGAGAATATAAATTATACAGACCTCACAGGTTTATTGTAAAGATTAAATGTGAAGCATTTTGCACATTGCGTGACATCTAATAAACCCTCAGTAAATGATATTAAGGTTTAGAGAATATTCTACAATTTGTAAGAAAGTCAAAGTCATAGGATACCCAACAGTAGTTCATGTTCATTGACAGACGATAATGACAGAATCTCATTCAAATGGTGATGATGGGGAACTTATCTGAGGCAGTGACATTTATGTAGCCCAGAGGTTAGCCAGGCAAGGAAAGAGGGGGAAAGAGTGTCCCAGGCAGGGAGAACCACATGTGCAAAGGCCCCGATGTGGGAAGGAGCTGATTTTCTCAAAAACAACTAAGTTTTACCTGCCCATGGGCCTTCAGAAGTGCTGTTTCCTCTGCTTGGGCTTCATTTATGCATCAAATGTCTTGGATGTCTGTGTTAGGATTCTCTAGCAGAAAAGCAGAACTGACAGGATATATGTGGATACAGAGAGAGAGTTTACATAGACATAGATGTAAATATTAATATATGTAAATAAATTCAAATGATATTTACATATATGTATGAATATTAAGATGTTTAGTATAAGAATTAGCTTACACAGTTACAGGGATTGGCAAGTCCAAATTCCATAGGGCAGGCTGCAAGTTGCAAACTCTGATGAAGGTGAGGCTGAATTCCCCAGGAGAAGCTGGTTGGCTGAAGTAGAGGCAGGAGTTCTTTCTGACTTCTGAAATCCTCAGATCTTGTTTTAAAACCTCCAACTGATGGTATGAGGAGATGTCCCTCATTGCTGAGGTCAGTCTCCTTTGTTGATTGTAGATGCAATTGACTGTAGGTGCAAATCAACTGACGATGGATGCCAATCCATTGACGAAATACCCTCACAGTAACAATCAGACCAGTGCTTGCTTGACCAAATAACTGGACACCATAACCCAGCCAAGTTAATACATGAAATTAGCCATCACGGTGTTTGTCTTGCCTACCAGGCACTCTGATAGGTTCTGGGGATACAAAATTTAAATAGAGTTCCCTGCCTTCTTAACAGGGTGGTTATCACAGTTGAAGTAGGTGTTGCATACAGAGGTACCCCAGAAGAGAGAAGATTGCCTGGGTGGGGAAGGTAGGGGAGGTGTTCACGGAAGACTTTGTAAAGGATGCCAAGTCTGGAGTAGGTTTGAATGGTGAGTCAAGTTTGCCCAGGAGGTGGAGCAAGTACATCAAACAAAGAGCTTAGAATCCTATAATGTATGGGGAATGGCAGGTAGTTCACTGCTGGTGGGGCCTAACGTGGGGAAATGGTAGAAGGGAGAGGGAGAGGGGCAGGGGGAGGTGGTTGGTCCAGAGAAAGGCTGGAGAGGTGGGTGATTACCTCCCCTTATGGATCTGGCAGCCCTGGAGATGGGCAGGACAGGTGTCCCCCCTGCTCCTCGTTGCTGCTTCCAGACCCACCCCCAGCTCCTGATGCCAGCCCAGCACACCACTTGCTGCCCCTCCTCCACGCGAGCCCCTCCAGGGCACACCTGTTTCCCCAGAAGACTTAGTGCCTGTCCTCTCCACCTCTGCTTTTTCATTTGGGGACATTTCAACCTCCTGGCTGCTCCAGTTTCTTTGTCCTCCTTACTTCCAGGCATTTTTTGTCTCCGTCCTCCTCATGTACCCACTCCCATGGCCATAAACTTTTTATTAGTGCATCATCTCCAAAATCCCATTCCCTGACTACAGTCTTCTGTCTTTGAGGCTCTGAAGCTCACTTTTTTTTTCAGAATAACAAAAAAATATTTTACTAAATCATAAGATTTACAGAAATTTCCAGACAAACCATACAAAATAGTTAAAAGCTTTTTTTTTTTTAATTTGAAGGGAGGATTCTACACTTGACAGCAAAGTCACGGTATTATTAGTGATGGCTGTGATGCTTAATGTTCCCATTTTGGGTCAGTCAGGCTTGTCCATCTGCAGTGTCTAAAGTTAGACTTGGCTAGAGGGTATATTCTTTTTTTTTTTTTAAAGATTTATTTTATTTATTTATCCCCCCCTCAAAAATAAAAATAAAATAAAAACACCCCCCGCCGCAGCTGACCCTGACAGCTACCTTCAGTCACAGTTCTTTTATATTAAATCACGATGGGGGAAGTGAATGAAAGCAGGAGAGGGGCCACTGCTTTTAAAATTTCACAACAATCCAGATGATACTTCTAGCCTCTGCTCATGCTTTACAACAGTGAATCAGGACAGGACATAGATTTGCTCATGTGCATTTAATCACCAAAGGATCAAAGATGTCTGAGCTTTTATTCTGTAATTTTCTAAGACTGTGTCCATTCAATGCAAACAAAAAGGAAGACTTGGCAGAACAGGAGATGCACACTTGATGATCAGATCGATTTAAATATTGTTCATGGCATAGAGCCTAGTCCATGTTCTAGGTGTTTCTGTGCCTTGGACTTTGTTGGTCTTCCATGGCTCCGCTACATCATTTGCTAATGTATCATCTGGGTTGGGAGCATTTAACAGAGCCTGGATCGATAGCAGAACTGTGCAGCTCTGCAGTGCCGGGGACCCCTTATCTTTCAAAATATCTAAGCATATTCTTCCCAGCTTATCTACATTAGGGTGATGAATTTTGGTCATGGAAATGTACTTTAGGGGCTGCGATTGGGTATTCTGGAAGGAATATAGTTCAAATTCAAAAGTCCCTCCCTCAAAGGAGGAATCTTGGGGGCCAGCAATGACCACATGAAAATAATGGGTGTTGCTCTCATCTGGTTCTGCTTTAATACCAGGAACTGGTTCTGCCAACAAACCCTGGGTTTCCTTGATAATCCTGCTGGGCAGCCCGGCCATCTTGTCAGATCCCGAGTTTGGCCTCTGGTCTCGTCTCCAGCTCTGCTCGCCTCATGCACAAGTATGAGGCTCACTTTAACAAGCCTTCTTAGACAGGTCTTTGACCCTGTCACTTTTTCACTGCCGTGCACCCCCCACGTACCCCCCTCCCATCCTTTATCTACCTTAGTGTCAATGTTCTATCACTATTGTACTTGTTTTCTCTTTCCCCTCTCTTCTGGAAAACCCTCATCCCTGGTTGAGTAACTCCACCAACCAAGACAGCTGAAAGTGATTGGAGAAAACTGCAGATTCATGTGGATGGATTCCATTTGGATCCCAGTGCAAGTATCTCGAGTGGCCCTGAGATACTAGAAGCCCTCCTATGTCTCCTTGGTCTGTTTGGTTCCCACTTTCCCCTCTTGCAAACTGTCAACATGCTCCTTCCTCTCAGCGATGACCTCGTCTCTTATTTTTCTTTTCA
Source organism: Cabassous unicinctus (assembly GCA_029593785.1). Lineage (NCBI taxonomy): Eukaryota > Metazoa > Chordata > Mammalia > Cingulata > Chlamyphoridae > Cabassous > Cabassous unicinctus. Next base: position 11,694 of record JAQZBX010083147.1, read on the forward strand.
TGCTGAAATCTGTCTTTCTGTTTTTTCAGGTCCTATAGTATCTGCCATCCCTCCTGTGCCCCCCACCAGCCCTGCATCTAAGGCCAGCACCTCTCCTGGGACACTGGGTGCATCCTGGACATGGCTTCCTTAACCATCTCCTCTCCCTCCTGCCTCATCCATGTTTCCTTCTCTCCTGGGTCATTCCTACCAACAGACAGAGCTGCTGCTTGTGATATCTTCCTTCTTAAAAAATCCTCATGTCTTTCCAGCCTCTGCCCATCTCGCCTCTCCTTTCTGTGACAGTTCTCCCTGTCTCTACTTTCTTGCTTCTCTTTCTCTCTTTAACCCTTTCCGGTCACTGCTCTTGTCAGCATCACCATCAGACTCCATTTTGCCAATCCAGTGATTAGTTCTGCCCTCATCGTGTGCGGCCCCACGGTCAGATTTGCAACACCTTCCCTGGGCTTCTGGGACCTCTCAGAGCCTGAGGGACCCAGGGCTCAGGAGAGGCCTGCTCGCTTCTCCCTGTGCTCTTCTCTGGGTAGGATGCTCATCTATTTTGATGCCATCTTTATGCCTATGACTTCCCAAAGCTCCAGACTCATGCAGCCACCTTCCTTTCCAGCTTCTCTGCTTGGCTGTCTAGGAGGCGTCTCAGACTTGATCCCCTCCCCCCTCAAGTCCTCCCCACTCCAGTAAATGGCGTCGTCAGGCGCCCGTGTGCATCCTTGGCTCCTTTTTTCCCTCACATCCCACATCCCAGCCGTTGGCAGGCCATGTTACCTCACCTCTAAGACCCCTCTGGAGTCAGAGCAGTCCCTTCTTGCCAGCGTAGCCCCTAACTGGTCTCCCTGCTTCTCTTCCTGTTGGCCTCCAGTCTCTCCACATAGCAGACAGAGCACTCTTTAAAAAAGTCAGTGGGCTGTGGTCGTCCCCTGCACAGTCCCCTCTGTGGCTTTCCACTATTCTCAGAACTGCGTCCAAGCCTCTCACCTGCTGTACAAGGCCGGTCATTGCCTTCCAGGGTCGGCCTGGCTCCTCCACTCTAGCCACACCCCAACACCCCAACACACACAGCTCTTCTTGCTGCCTGAGGCCTTTGCACTTGAAAATCCTTCTTCCCCCAACATAGTCCTCCCTGGCCTGGCATCTTTGCTCAAATATCATGTTCCCACTGGGAGCTTCTGGGACCACCTGTACCCATCTCCTCCTCCCTCTGACCCCTTCCTTGCTTTGTTTTCTTCATACCTGAAATTACTTCCCTTCATTCAGTAAAGATTTTTGAGCAGGCACCAACAGTGTGCTGGGCATGGGTCTAGGCACTGGGGGTGCTGAGGGGACCCGTGCCCTCCTTGTGGCATCCAGCTGGTGGGGCGGAAACGACAGACAGCGAGCAAAGACGCAAATGGGAGGATTTGTGAGTCAGTGAGTGGTCAGCAGGCTCAAGGGTGGCAAGCGCTGGGGCTGATCTTAAAGAAGCGCACGCTCTGCAGAGGCGCGTTTAAGCAGAGCCTGGATTAGATGTGAATATCTGGAGAAGGGTCCTGAGCATTGGACTACATGTGGGTATCTGGAGAAGGCCCCCAGCGTTGGATTAGATGTGGGTATCTGGAGAAGGCCCCCAGCGTTGGATTAGATGTGGGTATCTGGAGAAGGGCCCAGCGTTGGATTAGATGTGGGTATCTGGAGAAGGCCTCCAGTGTTGGATTAGATGTGGATATCTGGCGAAG
>JAQZBX010083148.1:0-13429 GCA_029593785.1 Cabassous unicinctus
TATTTATTTACTTACTTTTTATCCATTTTTAACCCCTCTCTCCTCTCCCCCATTTTTGCTGTTTTCATGTCCATTTTCTGGGCAATTCTCTGTGTCTGTTTCCTGCCCTCTCTTCTCATCCTTCTCCTCCTGTCTTCACTGGGATTCGATCCTGGAGCCTCTGATGTGTGAGAGAGGCGTCCTACCACCTGCGCCACCTCAGTTCCTGGTTTTTCAGGACATCTCGTCTTGGCTCTCCCTTGTGTCACTCTCCTGTTACGTCATCGTCTTGCTGCGTGGCTCGGCAGGGCCTGGCATGACCACGCGTGGGGCCTGGGGGCTCACCCACATGCGGGGCCTGGAGGCCCACAGGCCTTCTATATTTTTCTCTATTTTACTGGGCCTCTTGGGGATCAAACCCAGATCTCTCCATATGGGAGACGGATGCCCAACCATTTGAGCCACATCTGCCCCCTAGACCTGTTTTTTTTTTAAATAATTTTTTTCTTTATTTTTAAATGTGCTTTAGATTACATACATGTTACATTGAAAATATAGGGGATTCCCATATATCCTACTCCTTCCCACTCCCACACTTTCCCCCATTAACAGCATCTTTCATTAGTGTGGTACATTTGTTACAATTGAGGAACACATATTGAAGCATTGCCACTAACCATGGGCTATACTTTACATTATAGACCATATATACTTTGTACTGCAGAATTTTATAGGTTTTGACAGAATGTGTAATGACTGGTATCCGTCACTGTAATATCATGTCTCAAAAATGCCCCATATTACACCTATTGTTCCCTCTCCCTCCCCTCAGAGCCTCTGGTAACCACTGTCTTTACATCAATATTACAAGTTATTCCATTACTAGACTGATAAGTCTACTTTAGTCCATAGTTGCATTCCCCTGTTATGTTTGTTCATTCCTCTGTCTTGAGGAGTTTGGGATGGTGAGGCCCACTTTGCTTCCAATTGAGGGGGGTTTAGAGCCCATGGGGCCGATGGATGGAAGCGTGTTGTATACAACTGAAGATACTCTCTGCTTCTTGGGTTGGGCATTATCCATCATCATACTTTTGTTAGTTGTCCTGGATAAGTCTGATGAACTGGAGAGTAGGTGTTGGCTGCAACTCTGCTGAGACTCAGGGCTCACCTGGCATTTGAACAGCTGGAAGATTTAAGTCTCTGGGATATATTTATAATGGGTATAGTGCTAATTATAGGTTCAAATAAATGGAATAGAAGAACCATGTGTAGGAAAATCACAAATGAGTGTAACTCTGAAACACTGGGGGAGAGGGGCTAGCATATCTTCCAAGGTAAGGCCACTGACAGGATGCCAATTTCCTGGGGCTGTCTGCCCTGCCTATAGTGTCTATATGTCTCTAGAGGCCCCAGGAACACCCTTATTTAAGGCACTGTTTACTGTGGCAAACAGTGAGATCCTCCTAAGACGTGCATAAGTGTAACCTCTGGAGTGAACTCCCAACTCACTTTGAAATCTCTTAGCCATAAAAATTCATTTGCATTTAATATTTTCACTTTCTGGTCTTCTCCAAATGCATTGTTAGTTGGCGCTTGGTATTAATCCCTCAGTGCCAGGGAGGCTCATCCCTGGGAATCATGTCCCACGTGATTAGACCTGTTTTTTACCATGTAAAAGAACTTGCAAAAAGAAAAGAAAATCCCTCAACTAAATATGAGTAACATATTATGTATCTCTTATATTTCAGATATTTGAAACAGATAAGTAGAAGTTTCAGTATTTTCTCCCCCACCCAGTGAATCACCTTGGCCACTCCTGGGGTGCATATTTCCCACTCTGGAGATCGTTGGCGCATACAGCTAATGGACCTAGTTAATGAGACCAATGTTCTAATAGCTACTCAGGAGTCTTTCTAATACTTAGAGCTCCTCCAAACAGTGTGGTTGAAGATTACTGATCCCCTTGAAAGGGGTGGGTAGAGAAGGGCTTTGTTCCGTCTCTCTATAATCCAGCCCCATTTGGGATTGTGAGAAATTGTGTTGAATGTAAACCCATATCCCTGTGCCTGGGGTATAAAGAGACCCAAATAGTGTGGTTTAGGGCAAAGCCAATACCCTGACATACAACCCTACTTGGGTTCAAACACGGTCAGAACCTAGAGCTGGATACCTTTGGCTACTCCATTGGCTGGGTTCTCTGACCCACTGAGGGCCCCAATTATACCTCAGGATGATTTTTCACTGCCCAATCCCCAAAGGGTAAGTATAAATCAGAATCTTTTCTGTTAACCCGTACCTCGTGTCCTTGGGGTACTCATATTTGAAATGTTCAGAATAATTTTATACTATGAACGATACTCCAGTATAACTGATTTGAAAGCTAAAATCCTCATGAAACAGATTTTCTTAAACCTTACTGATCTAGAAAAAATAAATTGCATACCCCAATTTTTTGTAATAAGAGACTATATAAACCAGTTAGGTTTCTAGTACCAGAGACCTGACCACAGTAGCTAAAAGACACTGTGATGGTTTGAGGCTTTTGTGGACCCCAGAAAATTGTGTTCTTAAAGCTAATCCATTCTTGTGGGTGTAAAACTATTGTCAGTGGGACCTTTTGGTTAGGTTACTTCAGTTAAGGGCCTTTTGATTAGGTTACTTCATTAGGGTGGGTCATAATCCTCTTACTGGAGTCCTTTATAAACAGGATGAATATGGAGAGGGAGAAAGACACAAGAGCAGAGAGAAAGCCGGAGGAACCCAGAAGCTGAAGGCAATGACACCTGGAAGAGAAGGGAGGGGCCATCAGACGCTGCCATGTGCCTTGCCACGTGAGAGAGGAATCCAGGCTCACCAGCAGCTGGTCTTCGGGGAGAAGTATTGCCTGCTAAGGCCTTGAATTGGACATTTTTCTCAGCCTCAGAACTGTAAACTTGCAATCTAATAAATACCCATTGTAAAAGCCAACCCATTTCTTGTGTATTGCTTTCTGGCAGCCTAGCAAACTAAAACAGACACATATCTCATAAATAAGACAAATAATCCAGGGCTGATGTGACAGCTCCACAAAGGGACCAAAGTTCCTTCTGTCCTTCTGTCCTACCATTTCACACCACTCCTCATATTCGCACTTTGGGCAGCAGGAGGGTAGAATAATCTCCCTCCCAGATGCCCCTGTAAGCAGCCTCTCTGGAAGTCCCCACATGCTTCTGCTTATGGCTCACTGGCCAGTTCTAAATTATGTGGCTACACCTATCTGCAAGGGAAGCTGAGAAATATAGTCTTTTAGCCAGGTGCATTGCCCATGACGATGAGAGACTGGATATTAGGTGGCAAGTAGAAGTCTCTGCCAGCCAGGGTTGAATTTCCATTAAAATACTTTTTTTGTCCCCATTCTGGTTTTCTTTTGCTGATCTCGACTTTTGGGGTCTTTGTACAGTGAGTTGCTACTCATATCCGTGGTACGTAAAGCGTGAGGGAGTACAAAATACTCCGTAGAATTAAACTCTTCCCAAGGACACATTAGCCTTTGATGATTCTTCTGTTACAGATAACCTGCAAAATGTTCTAATGTATGTGATAAAAATCCACTGATCAACAAATTTCATTGCATACAACCCAATGAACCAATAATTTTCCATGTCTCTACTATGGGTTTATATTCTCCAGCTATAAGTATCCACTGAGAATAGAGTGATAATCCCATGAAATGTCCACCCCATTAGCCCGAAGCCATGAATTATGATAGAAATATGAACTTGCCTATTGGAAGAATGAATTTGTCGATTTTTAAATGAAGCCATCAATATTCCGTATTTCTAAACTCAGTTTTCCCCCTCTTAATTTTTCTGGTACAGTGCAAATAGGTTTTATAATACTCTTGCTGTTTTCTTTATTGGAAAAACATAGTAATCTGTATTGTTGAGCTAAATGACAATATTACAGGTCATAAAAATGATTTAGTGTTTGAACCTTTGCACAATTCAAGCTCCCAAAGTCATTCTTGGCAAAGATCAATTTCAATTATACTTTTACTGCTTGCCTAATGAAGGAGGCTGGGGGCCCATCGCAGGAAGCCGGGAGGGAAACAAAGAGACCTAGAGGCACCAAGGGGAGGGGAAAGCGCTCCTTCAGCCTTTACTCAGCTCCTGACCTGCAGCTTTTCCCATCGCCCAGGTCTGTTTTTCCACCCACAGAAGAGGGTTAATTATGGCACTTTCTTTATATGACCAGAATCATTTTTGAGAGCTGAGTGTGTCAAATCCAGGCAGCGTTTTTAATAAACGGTATTCATGGTAGGAATCTCAGGCAAACAGGTAGCTAAAGGAGTCAGGCTGCTATTTCTTTAATTAGTATCAGGGAGTTGCTATGGCAAAGTTAGAATGCAGAGTATCATTCTCTGATGGGATAAAATAAGTTGGAACTCCAGCTCGTTTACTCTGCCTTTGACCTGGAGTTGTCCCATCCCCGCTGGAGTTGGGGGAAGATAGATTGTCCAGGTATATTAAAGTTTCACTTAGTATTTCATCTCACTATGTCAAGTTTACACAAGACTATAGGCCCAACGTGTGCAAACACTCTCCCAGGCTCAGTCTCTCCCCTTCCTCATTTTACTAAGGACAGAGATCTGTTTTTCTTCCAAAATAATTTTCCATCATCTTTAAATAATGATGTACTTAGAATAAAATCCAAACTCCTTTTTATGGACCTCAAAACTCTGTGGGATCTGGTCTCCACCCCCATCCCCACCCCAAGCCTGTCTCAGACCACTCTCAGAGCAGCTCCCCAGGTTTTAGCCACATAATTGCTCTAAGTTTCTCCAGCATGCCCAGCTCTTTTCTACCTCAGGACCTTTGCACATCACTTTCTTCTACCTAAAACCCCTCCCCCTCTACTCTGCAAGAGTCACTCCTTTCTTCTCCTCAAGTCTCAGTTTAAAAGTCAACATTGCTCCTCAGAGCAACCAGTCCTGACCCTCCTTAGCCAAAGCAGCAACCCCTTGTGCTATTCTCCATCTCATAGCTTGTTCGTTTCCTTCATAGCACTTCAAGCTGATATTTTAGGTTTCTGCAAACCAAGGCTCTCTTCAGGATCCACCCTCTTTAAAAAGCATTGGGGGACTTTAAATCACAAATAATTATTTTCCTCTTGTTTCCACCTATAGAGTTGTGATAAGCATGGGCAGCAGGGAATTTAAGGTAATGCTTTAAAAACCAACTCATCCATGCTCTGAAAGGGTGGGTCAAATTGCAGCTTTTTGGGAAAGTAGCAGAGCAGGCCGGAGGAACCTGCTGTTCTCACACACAAGCAGGGTCAGGGCTCTCCCCAAAAACGAGTCCAGTTCTGCACCAGTCCTGGGACAGATGTGAAGCTGTAAATTCTACGAATAAATAGAGCTGTGATCCTTTTATTCTGAAATGTTACTAAATGGTTCATCAAATAATCATACAATATCTTATGCTTTGAACAATATAATTTCCTGGAAAGAACTCTGAAATAAACTGTTTGTAGGTCACCAAAATTTACTTGCTGTGGTGAGTTGTTAGGTAAAGCCAGTTAAATGTCAGGGGTCAGCATCCTCCTTTTGGTGTACTCGATCTGATACCACTTTTACAGACAGTAATTAGATAGCAGGACACTGTCATCAGCAGAGCATAATAATCCCTGCCCAGGCAACCCAGGTGTCCTCCCACCCTTTGCCTGCTTATCAATACCAGAAAGTGTATTTTACATTTATTTGCTAACTCATTGCTCTCTGCCTCCCCAACTAAAGTATAAGCTGCTTGAGACCAGAGATTTTTACTGTCTTTCTTATTATTACATGCCAGCATCTTGAATAGTACCTGGCTCATAGAGGTACTCAGTACGTATTTGTTGAATAAATGGTGCATGAATACAGTAATATAAAAGAATGCCATTTTGATGGGTTGTGTATGTATCAAGGGTCTTCTTCTTACCCAACATGAAATTATCAACTAAGACACATAATTAAACAGTGATGACCAAATATGGCTCAGAGTATTCAGTGGAAATTATCTGATCTGCTGGGAGAGTTCTCGCAGGCACCGGAGTTCTACTGGGTCTCTAAAAACATTTGAAACCTTGTGGCCAAGTGCAGCTACAAGAAGTGGACTCCTTCTTCGCCCCCACCCCCAGCCCCTCCCCAGTGTGCTCTGTTTTTTTCCTGGCCATGCATTTGTGCAAACTAGATGACAGGGCAGATCAGGCCAATTCCATGAGTTATGTGTCCAGCATGTGTTCTAAATTACATTCCATTCTCCAAAGCTCTGAAAGACCCCATTTGCCCAATAATGGTCTACGATCTTGATTCCTGTTCTTCTTTAAAAATGCTATGGGTAAACTTTTGCTATTTCTGCCTCAGTCTTTTAGGGAATGCACCAAATAGACAATCATGTATCTTCAAAGCACTGAAGCCTTAAATTATGTAGATAAGCAATAATCTCTCTTTTTCCGTCTTTCTCTTAATGAACTGAATTAATTTGTGTACTCATTTCATTTGAGTATGATTACTATGAAAACCTCAGGTATAACTAACTAGCTATGACCTTTCTTAATGGCATAATGTAAAAAGTTACTCCTAAAATAATCTCTGTCCTCAAAAACATTTACCAAAATGAAAATGTCAAAGAGTCAAAATTATATGCAATAGAAAACATTTGCCCTATTTACTTCCCATTCATTTTCCCACAGTCCTAGTTTCATAATTTTATTCGTTTTAATTTATCAGCCATCCTCGATATGGCCTCTGCGCTGGCCATGTACACCACCAAACCTGAAAATTCACATTAAAATTCTCCTTTGGGGACCTACATTATCTGCACTGTGCACACGGATCAAGCAGATCAAGTAAATATGGTTCGCTCAGCTTCTTTAAAGGCAGAATTCGTCTGTGAGTGCAGGATCCTCACCCCAGGCCCACATGTTTTTGTTTCTTTTTCCTCTCTTGAGCTATTTACTTTCTCAAGTGTGAATTAAATCGCACGTGTCCAGCTCCCTAAAGGAGGTGTTCAGTTCTTACCTTTGGGTGTGTAGGTGGCCAGGGGAGGGTGGAAGGGTTTTAAAGGGCTGAACTTTTTTTCTTCTCTCTCTCTCTCTCTTATCCTCTGACTTCTGAGAAAATTAATACTGAAAAGCAATGCCATTTCCCTGATTATCTAGAGCTATATGGGGCATCGTGGTTGTGGCAGAGTGGATGCCAAGGAGGAGGAAGAGCTGTTGAAGCTTCCTGGTGACTCAAAGCCGGTGGTAGATGTGCAAGGTGAAGGGGGTTGGTGGTAGATGTGCAAGGTGAAGGGGGTTGGTGGTAGATGTGCAAGGTGAAGGGGGTTGGTGGTAGATGTGCAAGGTGAAGGGGGTTGCAGGAATGGGCGCCGACGGGTTTCAAAGCCCAGCCCAGGCCTGTAGCCATCTCAGTGGGAGGTCCTTCGGTGAACAGGGTTTGATTAATTATATTTTAATACTAATTTAGCCTTTTAGCACTCCAGTGCCCAAAGGCCCTGGTTGTTCTAATAGAAGCAAAACTCCCTCCCTGCACCCCTACCCCCCGCAAAACGACATGAATTTTACAAATCCCAGTTGGTCCGTTAAGGAGCAGGAAGGCACGAAGAGCCAGGTGTCTTCGGGGCAGCCTGGAAGACGACTGAACTTGCCAAGCCTCTGGCATCGCCAGTGCCGGGAGAGTCCTCTAGATGGTGCAGGTGAGTTCGCAGCGAGGGAAAGCCCCTCTGCAAGGACTGCGTTTGCAAACGCACAGGACAGTGAGCAGTCAAGGAAAAGTTCCCGGGAAGCCCTTTGAAACAAAAAGAAAGCGGAGCCGCCAGTAGAGGAAGGGTGTCTGGCCCCGGGGAGCTCTGCCCGCCTCCAGGGACCAGGAGCTCTGCTTGGTGAGAGCAGCGCTGGGCACGACCCACCTGCGAAACCTGGTGCCCCCCGACCGCTTCACGCTGGGGTTTTCTTCACAGAATTACCTTCTGCTTGGACTAGAACTTGCAACGGGTGCCAGGTAAGCCTTGGTCCTTTTCTTTGGGTTTTCTAAACTCTTCGGTTGTGGAAGAAGCTGAGGTGTCATGGGCTAGAGAACAGCCTGAGCGCATTTTTGAAATGCATGTCATTTTTGGGTTGCGTTTGAACAAGCTTTACCAATTATTGTACGTCTGCGCTACCAGTTCTAAGACCTGAGATTGTGCCTTTGTTTTCGGGGAAACATCAGAAACCCAATTTTGCTATTGGTTACACATTTGCTTAGTGAGGCAAACTTTGAGATTTAAGGCTTTAAGATTTTGGCTACTAAAACAGCGGGTGTCTCCAGAGAGAGTGAGAGTCTGTTTCCCGGTTTGCACGGGAACCTGCCTCACCTGGGAAAGCAAGCAGTGGCTGGGGGCTGTCGGTACCCGTGTCCAACCCACAAATATCCGCGGGTTATACTAGAGGGCGTTTGAATCAATTCTGAGACCCCATTTCATGGCCTCTGTGTGGCCACGCGTGTTGGGGGAGAGGGTGGGTACCTATTTCTGATAACTGAGGATGTCATTTCTAGCCAAGGTTTCTCTCAATGCCTGTGACAGATGACGGAGTAGTTTGGGCTCCTCGCAGAGGAACCAGCTCAAATTCTTCAACCCCCTGTAGAGGCTTGAAATGTTAGGAGCAGCAGGGAGAAAGGGTGTGCCAGGGGCATGAAGGGTGCGCCGGGCAGTGAGGACAGCAGGTGAGAGAACTCCCAGCCTCCATCGCACTGGATTAAAGCAAGAGGGCCAGAAATAAATAAAATAAAATAAAATAAAATAAAAATAAAATAAAATGGGGCCCGGAATGAGGTGATACACTAACAGAGTGGAAGACTGGGTGAGGCAGAGGATGCTGACACAGTCGGTTGGACACTAGACAGTGAAATGAATGAAATGAAGAAAAGGGAGAAGAAGGGAACAAACACAAAGCCAGGCTCCCTCCTTCCGCTGCTCTGCAGCTGGCCATACTCTGGGGTCCTGAAGTTGCATTTTTAAGATTTTTCTAGCCGACAGTGAAACTGCAGCTAATTCAAAATATAAAACAGGTAAAAAGCCATAAGGGACTACAGGCGAAAACAAATCAACTCAAATAATTAAGACAGAGAAAATTTCTTGCCTGATTTGAAAGCCTGAGGTTTCTAAGTTATAGCCCCTTAAAACCTAAATATACATTTTTACAGAGTCCACCAAAAAGAGAATTACTCACAAAGCTGGGAAATTACACTTTATCACAATGATTGCCCATTTTTATGCTTCATTTCTGGAAGAGAACATTGGGGGCCTCTAGTAATAATTGACTGGGGTCTCTGCTCTGCCCAGAATGGAGCCTCTGTGCCCTCTCCCCATCCTTAAGGAAGCCAAGCTGTGCAGTGGGAATCGTAATTTGTGACAGCATATTAGGAGGGCAATCCTGGAAGGACATGTCTTTGGGAAAAAAAATAATAATAATAAAATTTTTTTGGAAATCTTTGGTTTTCACTCTCCCCCACTACCTGGTTTATAACAGTGAATAGGATTTCATTTTGTTAAAGATGCGTATTTGCAAAGCTCAGAGGCTCCGGGACTCGCTCTTCGTCCTTAAGCACTCCTGTGTCCCTGTGCCTGGCACAGTGCGTGCCATCGTACGGCAGCAGCCTAAGGTTTGCTTGTGGGGTGAAGACAGTTCTGGTCTTAACCCCATTTCACTGGGAGCAAAAACAAGTTGACTCTTGGAGATGAACAAAGTTGTCCAAATCCTGTCAGTTTTTAAAAATAGCCTGTGGAGCTTCTTCTAGTCAAAGCTTCTTAGTGCCCCAGTGGAGACCGCAGAAAGAAGCCAGGGTCACCTGACTCTCTTTCTGGGTCCAGGTGAGCAAGTTTCATGGTTTCCAAAGAATGGAATTCATTCTCCAGGGAATGCACAGGACCCCAGCTTCAAAGACGCCAGCAAATCCTGAATTCAAACACAGCAGCTATTTTTGTGGGTTTTGGGACCCCAGCCTCCCTGCTTCAATGGTTGGGTCCCCGCCGTGTAGGCTTCCTCCTGGCTGTCCCTGTGTCCTGATCCAGTGCCCGGCTGGCACAGCTCTCAGCAGCTTCACTCCTGGTCTTTGCTTCCTTGGTCACCCCAAAGGACACCTGCGTGCTCTGCCTTTAATGCTGTTTTAGGCTCTGCCTGTCTAATTCCACCCCCAGTGGCATCATTAATTAGCTGGCATTAAGCTCACTTAGCACATCAGATCGATTAGGAAGCAAAAGACCCAGCCCCTGCCTTTTAAGCAGGCAGCCTCTTGTGACTTCAACAGACAGCCACATGCCTATGACGCTGTGGATCTTGAATTTCATATTACAGCAAGACTTATTTAATCTTGAAGACTATTTTCTGTACAAACACAACAAGAAAAGGTAACCTGATGTCCCGTCATTTAACTTCTGCCCTACAGCACTATATGAAGAAGTATTTTCAAGAATATCTTCCCTATTTCCCAAAAAGGAAATTGAGGCTTAAAGAGGTTGAGTGACTTGCCCAAAGCCACTTAGTGGTGATCGTGATAACAAGAGTAACTGACAAGGCTTGAGTGCTCAAAACGGCCAGACATTGCGCTGAATACTTGACTTCTAGGAAAGCGGGGACAAGAGCCTCTATCTTCTGCCTACTGTAAGGACACGTAGAGTAGCAGAGAACATCCAAAGACAACAACCAGCTAGAAATAAACACACAGTGAGCAAAGGTTCCCTGGCATGTTTCTCAGTTTCCCAGTGTAGGGACTTCCAAGCATCTTTTCAATCCTAGACACTGTACTTGCCTCCTGCCCTCATCAGAGTCAAGGCACTTGAGAAGAAACCATCGAAGTTTTTTTCTTTGTGAGCTGCCCTGATAAAAGGTATGGTAATAGAGGAAATGTTAGAGTGGAACATAATAGCTCAAAAACAGTCAACATAGACAATTCCATATGGAGTAACCCACTATAGCCTAGTAATTAAGAGAAATTTTCATATGGCTTTTGGGGTTCAATCATCCCAACAACCCCTTCCTTGGTCCCTGTTAGTATAAACAAATGAGAGTTGATGGTATTTTATTTTTCATCATTATCCTAATGGTATGACAAAGCGTCACCCAAGGATGGTTAACCCTATGCAAATCACATCTAAGGGAAACCTTTGCTCTGGATCCTGGCAGAGGGCGGGACATTCTTTAGATGGTGGAGGAGGGGTCCTGCAGTCCTAGTAGCCTCCCTGCCACATACTAGGCACTCCGGGAAAATATATCCAATGACTGAATGGGATCCATTTGTCAAAGAAAGGTCACCAGTTGTTCTCCTCACACACTTGAGGGCAAGGGGCTACCTGAACACCAAAGCAGTCTAAGTCAACAAACAAATTTCAGTTGGCAAAGCAGGTCCTCTCTGGGCTCAGAGACACCTGTTATTTCTGAAAAGCTTTAGGGTTCCAAGCACACTGCTTGGATACAAAGATGGAACAGAGGCATGCGGTAAAGCTGGAGGGCCCTGCCTCCTCTGCCCAGAGCCTACTGCCTAGACACCCTCTGGAGATGCCCGTAGAGTCATGTATATTTTTACACATAACTAACCAGGAGGCCTTTGATTTCTACTTCAATCAATCAGGTCACTCTGAGAAATGGATGGGTGGCCATGCCCCTTACACAGGAAGATGTGCTCGGGTTGATATGCCACAGCTGTACCACGCAGAGGGCTCATTTCATCTCAATTCTCTGTACAAGCCAGTAAATCCAAGCTCTGTCTTACAGATGGTAGGAAGGCCTGCGGAGGTTATTCCACTTGTGAGTCCTGAAGAAGTCAGCAACAAAGCAGTAACAACCACAATCACATTATTATTACTAAATAGCAGTGAGGTACAGGGTGCACGAAAGCCAAGCTTTAGCTGGGGTGTTTCTTTGTCACTTAAGATTGACACTGCTGAATGATACTGTTCAATGAGTAGACTTAAGCAATGAAAAGGTGAGCACAAACGCTGAAATAAGATGTTAGCCTCCTGACAATAGTAGAGGCTTGATTCTGCCAAAAGCACTTTAATCCTGAAATAAAGCACTTCCTTAGGATATGAAGAAAGACACAAAAACTAGACTGCAAATGAAAAAATGAGAGGTCAGTTTAGATAACTACCAGACCATGGCCAAATCTTTTCTTTTTAAAGCTCCATGTTTTCCTATTTCCAATTTCATATTTCTTAAACTGAATGCACAGGAGAGAGGAAGGGAAGATTTATAGTAAGGCTTTCCATTTAAAGTTGATTTTTATATATAGCATCCATTCGACAAATCTTTAATGAGCATCTGCTATGTGCCAGGCACTGTGCTCGGGATGTAGTGGTACAGTGGGTAAAAAGAGAGAGAAAAGGTCCCAAGCTTACATTGCAGTGTGGGGAGTGATAACACAAAACATAAATGCAAATAGAATTTCAGATAAAATTCAATACTGAGAAAAATCAAGCAGGGTGAGAAGAGAAGCGCCTGGGGTGGGAGTGCGGGGACTTCCTGAGAAGAAATTTGAGTGAAAGCCTAAATAAAGTGAGGGATTGAGCCAAGACAACTGCGAGACAAAGGCCCTGGGGTAGGAATGACCTTGAGATGTTCCAGCTACAGCAGGAGGACCAGAATGGCTAAAGCAGAGGGAAGGATGGGAAGAATGGTAGGAGGTGAGAGAGGAGGTCCATTGTCGGGCTATAGGCCGCGCTAAGGAGGCTGGGCTTTCTCTTGAGGTTGGTGGGAAGGCAGATAAACACATACGTTAACTCAGGGCTGAAATCCAGCCAGGATTGTTTCTGCTCAGTGTCTGTTCTGGAATGGTCAGTGCCCATGCCAAGCCCACTGTTATATTTTGAATATCAGTCCTTGATGAGTTTGATTTCCAGGTACCCTCTTCCTGAGAGGGCTGCTCTGGCCTGGTGGAGGGAAGGAAGGGGCAGGCAGGCAGCAGGCAGAGCTGGCAGGAAAGTGGAATTCCCTTTCAACCAACATCTGTTTTCTTGGCAATTAACGAATGACAAAGGGGCCCATTCTGAGAAAAAAACTAGACTCAGACTTGAAACACATGCTTACATTTTTTTTAAAGTCTCTAAATTCTCAAGACTCAGTTATGCAAAGAAAGAAAACACTTAACATTCTTGCAGAAACAAATATTGCTTTCTGCACTCTTCCAACCTTACTCCAATACTGCCACAGTCACCCCAGAGCCCCTGGCCAGCTCCACTCACTCCCTATTTCTCACTGGCTAAACATGGAGTGATAGAAAACCTCAGAAGCACTTTCCAGCATGGGAGGGCAAAGAAGCACTGATCAAAAGCATGGCCTACTCTCTCTAAGCCAAACTCAGCATTTGAATGCATTACCTTCCCCCCAACATGGGGCATGACTCCCGGGGATGAGCCTCCCTGGCAACTAGGGATTAATACCAAGTGCCAACTGG
>JAQZBX010083149.1:0-13430 GCA_029593785.1 Cabassous unicinctus
AAAAAAAAAAAAAAAAAAAAGCAGGGGCAGCTATATTAATATCAGACAATACAGACTTTAAATGCAAAAAAGTTATAAGAGATACAGAAGGCCATTATATATTAATAAAAGAGACAATCCATCAGAAGACATAACAGCCATAAGTATGTATGCGTCTAACCAGGGTGCCCCAAAATACATGAGACAAACTCTGGCAAAACTGAAGGGAGAAATAGACATCTCTGCAATAACTGATGAAGACTTCAACACCCCACTCACATCGTTAGATAGAATAACTAGACAGAAGATCAACAAGGAAACAGAGAACTTGATTACTATGATAAACAAATAAGACCTAACAGACATATACAGAATGCTGCATCCAAACTCAGGGGGTTATACATTCTTCTCAAGTGTTCATGGATTTTTCTGCAGGATAGAACACGTTAGGGCACAATGCAGCTCTCAATAAATATAAAGTGATTGAATTATACAAAGGACCATCTCAGATCATAATGGTATGAAACTGGAAATCAATAATAGACAGGAAAAAAGTAAATTCACAAATGTGTGGAGGCTGAGCAACACACTCCTAAATAATCAGTGGGTCAAAGAAGAAATTGCAAGTGAAATCAGTAAATGTATTGAGACAAATGAAAACAATTAAGATTAGAGCATAAGTAAATGAAATTGAGAACAAAAAAAAATAGAGAAAATCAACCAAACCCAAAACTAGTTATTGGAGAAGATCAATAAAATTGACAAACCCCTAGCTAGACTAACAAAGGAAAAAAGAGAGAATATGGAAGTAAATATGATAAGAAATGAAAGGGGGGTAGTTAAGACTGACCCCACAGAAATAAAAAGGATCATAAGAGGATATTATGAGAAACTATATGCCAACAAACTAGGCAATCTAGATGAAGTGGACAAATCCCTAGAAATACACAAACAACCTACACTGACACTACAAGAAATACAAGAACATAACAAACCAATCACATTTAAAGAGATTGAATCCCTCATCAAAAATCTCCCAGCAAAGAAAAGTCCAGGGCCAGATGGCTTCAAAGGTGAATTCTACCAAGCATTTTGAAAAGAATTAACACCAAACCTGTTTAAAGACTTCCAAAAATTGAAGAGGAGGGAAAATTACCCAACACACTTTATGAAACCTACATCATCCTAGTACCAAAGCCAAATAAAGATAATATGAGAAAAGAAAATTGCAGGTGAATCTCTCTAATGAACATAGATGCAAAAATTCTCAACAAAATGCTTGCAAATAGGATCCAACAGCCTATCAAAAGACTTATACAACACGACCAAGTGGGATTTATTCCTGGTATGCAAGGCTGGTACAATATAAGAAAATAAATCAACATAATACATTACATTAACAAATTGAAGGAAAGAAACCACATGATCATCTCAATCAATGCAGAAAAGGCATTTGACAAAATCCACCATCCTTTTAAAATAAAAACCCTTCAACAGATAGGAATAGAAAGAAAATTCCTCAACCTGATAAAAGACATATATGAAAAACACACAGCCAACATTGTACTCACTGAGGAAAGGATGAAAGTTTTCCCTCTCAGATCCGGAACAAGACAAGGGTGCCCACTGTCACCATTGTTATTCAATATTGTACTACAATTTCTGGCTAGGACAATTAGGCAAGAAAAAAAATTAAAGTCATCCAAATAGGAAAACAGGAAGTAAATCTCTCACTGTTTGTAGATGACATGATCATGTATTTAGAAAATTCTGAAGTATTCATGGAGAAGCTACCTGAGCTAATAAATGAGTTCAGAAAAGTGGCAGATACAAGATCAACACAAAAATCAGTAATGGTTTTGTACACTAGTACTTAACAATCTGAGGAGGGTATCAGGAGGTAAATTCCATTTACAATAGTGACAAAAGATGCAAACAGCTAAGAAATAATTTAACCAAAGTACAGGACCTATATGCAGAAAACTACAAAACAATGCTAAAAGAAATTTAAAAAAGACCTAAACAAATGGTAAGATAGTCCATGTTTATGGATTGGAAGAATACATTTCATGAAGATGTCAATTTTACCCAAACTGATTTATAGATTCAGTGCAATGCCAATCAAAATTCCAAAAGCCTACTTTACAGAATTAGAAAAAGCAATTATCAAATTCATTTGGAAAGGAAAGTGCCCGAATAGCCAAAAGCATTCTAAGAAAGAAGAGCAATGTGGGGGAAATTTCACTGCCAGACCTTGAAACATATTACAAAGCTACAGTGATCAAAACAGCATGGTACTGGCATAAAGATAGACATGTTTATCAGTGAAATAGAATTGAGAATCCAGAAATAAACCCTAACCCTTATGGTCAACTTGTTTTTGACAAACCTATCAAGTCCATGTTAACAGGACAAAACAGTTTCTTCAACAAATGGTGCTGGGAGAACTGGATATCTATAACCAAAAGAATGAAAGAGGACCCCTATCTCATTCCCTATACAAGAATTAATTCAAAATGGACCAAAGACCTAAACATAAAAGCCAGGACCATCTGCAGGAATCCATCCTGCAAAGTCTTGTGGGGGTCTGTCCAGCAGAGGCCACGATGGCACAATGAAATTACTCCAAACAAGAAGGCTGAGAGTCATGAGGGGGAGAACAGCTGAAGAAGCTGTACTCTCAAGCTGATCCCCAGCATGCTTTTTATTCAGGAATTTTTTACAGTCAAAGTCAGTGTGCAGGTGCAGGGGAGCAGGCAGGTATAGGGATTGTAAATCACATCATAAGAATTCCAGGCTGATAATGGGGAAGCAAGATTACAGAAACATTAAGTGATATACATAGGAGATAGGGTGGGAGATAAGGGAGATAAGATAAGCAGGAAAATTCCTGTTTATGGAAGGAATTGATAAGGTGAATTTTGTGTGGGCAGAGAAACAGGACTCCAAGCTATCTTAGATGTAAAGATTAGAGGGTTCCCACAACCATCAAATTACTAGAAGAAAATGTAGGGAAACATCTTCAAGACATTGTAGTAGGTTGTGGTTTCTTGGACTTTACTCCCAAAGCCCATGCAACAAAAGAAAAAAATAGATAAATGGGATTTGCACCTCACAGGACTTTGTCAAAAGGGTGAAAAAGTAGCTGACTCAATGGGAGAAAATATTTGGAAATCACATGTCACATAAAGGTTTAATATCCAGGATATATAAATATAAAGGGATGTTACAACTAAAAATAAGAAGACATATATCCAAGTAAAAAATGGGTAAAAGACTTGAATAGACATCTGTCCAAAGAAGAAATACAAGTGGCAAAAAAAAAAAGAACACATGAAAAAATGCTCAACATCACTAATGATTAAGGAAATGCAAATTAAAACCATGAGATATCATTTCACACCTATCAGAATGGCCATTATTAAAAAGAGAACTACAAGTGTTGGAGAGGATGTGGAGAGATAAGAACACTGATTTGCTGTTGATGGGAATGCAGAATGGTACAGCCACTGTGGAGAACTGTTTGGCACTTCCTAAAGAAGCTAAATATAGACTTGCCACATGACCCTGCAATACCACTACTGGGTATATACCCAGAAGAACTGAGAGCAGTGACATAAACAGATATCTGCACACTCATCTTCATAGTGGCATTATTCACAATTGCCAGAAGTTAGAAACAATCCAGGTGTCCATCAACCAATGAATGGATAAACAAACTGTGTTGTAGTCACATGATATAATATTATACAGCAGTGAGAAGAAATGAAGTCATAAAGCATATGACAAATTGGATGATGAACCTGGAGGACATTATGTTGAGCAAAGCAAGCCAGACACAAAAGGACAAACACTATGATTGCATTACTATGAACCAAATATATTGTGTAATATTTAGTATAATTAAAAAAAAATTATATGTATCCAGTACATTTAATTGAAAAATATATGTTTTTATTCAACTGTTTTCTTTTTTAGTTATGGTTGATATTTTCAATTATTAAATATACAAAATAAAGGTAATTTTTTTTAAATTTTAAACTTCTCTTTCTTTTCAAAGCAGAAAGGTCAATTTCTTCAACTATATATCAGATAAAAGTTGAAAAATGCCTTGATCTTACAATGTGGATATAGTTCTTATCTAAGGATTGCAAATGTTTTCATCTTCTCCCTGATCCAGAAAGATAAATTTGATGGGTTCCACATCTGCTTTCCACTTAGTTTTGATTTGGTTCACAGTCTTTGTAACAAAATAGTATTAATTACTGAGATTGAGTTAAAGAAATTTCAGATTTCTGAGGCGTCTGGAGACAAAATTCCTGATATTTTAAATATATCCTTTGAGGAAACAACCAAAACAGAGTTTAGTTAATCCCAGTGTATAGTACCAAAGGGAAAGTTCCTTTTTTGTTTGATGTTGGATAATAGAAACAAAATTAATTGAATAGTATTATTTCCACACACCCAGAGGTTCAATAGGTAGATTGCTTGCACTAAGAGTGAAAGATGAAATGATAAATACTTATAATAAGACAACAGGCATAAACCCACTTAATACCATATGACTAAATTTCTGTTTTTCATATTTTCTCCCCCAATAGGTGTATTTTTGCCCTACTCATGTAATGCAAAACGTATATTGTTACTCTTGCCTTTAAGAATCTTCAGTGGATTTCTTTGATTTTAAAGATACAATTTGCTAACATTGTCTATATGTGTGAATATTCTGATTTTTATTTAGCATACTTTCTCATTTGATGCCATTCCTCACCCCCAAGTGGACAGAGTAGCCATTGAGATTTCATCTCTTGTGGATTGCTGACAAAATATTTTCCTAATTTTTAATCAAGTTTCTCTTTATTAGTATGTATTAATTATTTATAAATTATGAATATTAATTGTTATTGAAATGAGTTATAGATATATTCTTCCAGCTTGGGATTTGGTTTTTCTCTTTTATTATGAAGTCTTTGATGAATTGAAATTCTTAATGTTAATGTAGTTTTCTAGGAATCCTCCACTTTTTTCTTGTTTGTGTTTTGATTTTGCTGTTTAAAAATATCCCTTATTGTGAAGTCAATAATATAATCTCCCATATTGTCTTCTAATATTTTTAGAGTCTTATCTTTCATCTGTAGTTCTTTAAGCCACCTGGAATTGACTTTATTTTTACTCTAGATCATATAATCTTACTTTTTCTGTTTGTTTTTTTTTTTACTCAAAATTGCCTAACTTTAGTCCACAAACTGTATTTGGTCTTAGAGTTTCCCATTTTAACCATGCTCAAGTGTAAAATTCAGTTGTATTGAGTACATTCACAATATTTGCTACAATCACCAATATCCATTACTCCAACTTTTTATTACATCAAAAAGAAACTGTACCCACTAAGCAATAACTGACCCTCACCACACACCCCCAAACCTGCCTACTGGTATTTATAAACTACTCTCTGTTTCTAGAAATTTACTTCTTCTAGGTATTTCATATATGAAAGACCAATACAATATTGTCTTTTTGTGTCTGGCTTACTTCACTCAACATGTGATATCAAAGTTCATACATCTTAATATTATTAAGATGCCAATACTATCCAAAGCAACATACATATTCAATACAATACCTATCAAAATCCCAGCAGCAATTTTTTTCAGAAAAAAAAAAGGAAAGCCAATCCTCAAATTCATGTGTAATCTCAGGGGGGGGTGCCTGAGAAGCCAAATCAATATTGCAAAAGAAAGACAAAGGTGGAGATCTCACACTTCCCCATTTCCAAACTTACTAAAAAGCCATAGTAATCAAAGCATTGTAGTAACAGAATTGATTTTTTGAATGGCATGAGGTAGGAGTTGAAATCTAGGGCTTGAAATATGTTTTTTTTTTGTCCAGAAGGATGACCAATTGTCCTACACAATTACTAGAATCCATCTTCTTTGCTGATCTCCAATATACCTTTATACTTCATTGTTTCCATGGTGTGGTCCTGTTTCTGGGTTCTCTCTTCAGGTCCTTTGTTCTTTCAGCCATTCTCCTGCACCAGTACCATACTCTCCTAGTTACCCCTAGGCATAGATTAATAATGCCATGCAAACAATTATAAGGCCTTGCTACCTGGTAGGGAAAAAAGTATGACTTTTTTTATCTTATCAAAAATGCTTTATGTATTTTTTTGCCATTTTGCCATTTTATTTTTATTTTAGAATCAGCTTCTACAAAGTGCCTTTTTTTTTGCATTTTGAGTGAGACCGCATTGAATATGTATCAATTTAGGCAAATGTGATATAAATTACACTGAGCCTTGCAATACATGATGAAGATATAGCTCCCAATTCATAGGGATCTAATTTAAAATATTTTTAATTAAAATATTGTAATTTCCTGCCTAGAATTGTCACACAAATTGTATTAGATCTGTATGCAGGTACTTTATATATTTATTTTTATTTTGTTTTTTGTTTTTTACTAGAGAAGTTGTTAGGTTACAAAGCAATCATGCATAATGTGCAGATTTCCCATATATCACCCCTCCTCCAACACCTTACATTGTTGTGGAACATTTGTAACAGATTATTAAAGTACATGATCAGATTATTACCACTAGCTATGGTCCATAGGGCGGTACCTTATTTATTGACGATAATGTAAATAATTTGGAAATTATCTTGTTAAATGTTTGTTGATATAAGGAAATGCAATTTAATTTATATAATGAATCTGAATCTGTCAATCTTATTTAAATCTTTCAAATTGAACAAATTATTAATTCTCCTTTATTCTCCCTCTACTCAATATATCATCAGCAAATAAAGAAAATGTTTCTTTTATCTCATTCTCTTACTCCATTCCATCCTCTCATTCTTCCTATTGCCCTTCTGCACTGGCTAAGGATTCTACAAATACAAAACTTTTACTGAGCTTAAAAAGTATCTAATATTAGTTTGTTGATATTTTTAAACATTAATTGACCCTGAACTAGATAATATGTTTATTCCACATCTATTAAATTAACATTTTTCTATGATCTGAATGTTTTCAAATATAGAACTCACCATCAAATTGCAAAGAAAAACTATAACTTGGTCTTAGGTACTATATTAGTTTGCCACAGGGCTGTCGAAATAAAGTACCAGAAATGTGTTGGGTTTTATAATGGGAATTTTATTAGGGAAAAATCTTACATTTCTAAGGCCATGAAATGTCCTAATCAAGGCTTCATCAAAGATGCTTTCTCACCAAATTCAGTTACTGGTGATCCTGGCATCCTGCCACATGGCAACTATAGAACAGCCCCTGTTAGGAGAATCATGGGTGGCTACCAAGGCAGAACAAGCAGCAAAGACCCCTATGCACTCCTTAGAAGGAAAGTTAAAGTTAGAAAGTGATAAGTCCTAGCACAGGCAGAGATGAAAGATTCCTTAACTGATCACCTGAGCCAAGTTGATGATGCTATATTGCAAAAGTGTGTAAACTGGAAGAGTTTAATGGGATGTTATTTTGACAATGTTTTAATTTATATTCACATTTTAGTTTGATCAGAATTTTTATCAAGGTGTTAAAAAGAACTTTCAGTGTTGAATCAATAGCTTATTCCTGAACTTTGAGTCTAAGTGTACTCCTGAAGGATAATCCAGAAAACATGTGTTAAATGTCTGTCTGTCTAAACTGTGAAATTAGTGCTTAACTGCATTTATACTGCCCAAATATTCCTAACTGGTTGCTGGTTTCTAATAAAAGTGTTTCCAAGAATGAGCTTGCATATTACAGGTAGCATTGATTCCAGAGGAGATCTTAAAAGCAGTAAAACTCAGAGATGTAAAATGATGGTGAACTTGGGCACAGCCATACCAAAGGAGTAAAAATTATGAGTCAAATTAATGAGCTTTGTTTCTGTTGGTGTGTCAACTCTTTTTGTGTTTGTACGTTATACTGGATTGGAAAAACTAATTATGAAATTTATTTGGAAGGGCAAGAGGCCCAGAATAGCCAAAGAAATACTAAAAAAGAAAAATGAAATTGGAGGAATCATACTAGGTGACTTTAAAATAAACTACAAAGCTACAGTGGTCAAAACTATGGTATTGGCCAAGGATAGATATACTGACCAATGGAATTGAATTGAGAGCTCTGATATAGATCCTTACATATACTGTTATCTGGTATTTGACAAGGCCACCAAGGCCACTCAACTGGGAAAAAATGGCCTCTTCATCAAATAGCCCTTGGAGAACTGGATCACCATATCCAAAAGAGTTAGTGAGGACACCATCTCACACCTTATACAAAAATCAATTCAAGATGTATCAAATATCTGAATATAAGCACCATGACCATAAAGACTTTGGAAGACAATGTAGGGAAACATCTACAGGACCTTGTAATAGGAGATGGTTTCATGAACTTCACACCAAAGTATGAGCAACAAAAGAAAAAATAGATAAATGGGATGTCCTCAAAATTAAAAAACTTTTGCACCTCAAAGGAGGTTATCAAGAAAGTGAAAAGGCAGTCTACCCAATGGGAAAAAATATATGGCAACCATATATCTGATAGAAGCCTAATATCCAGCATTTATAAAGAAATCCTACACCTCAAAAATAAAAAGACAGCTCATTTAAATAATAGGAAACTGACCTGAAAAGACACTTTTCTAAGGAAGAAATAGAAATGGCTAAAAACCACATGAAATGATGCTCAACATCACTAGCTAATAGGGAAATGCAAATCAAAACTACAATGAGATACCATCTTACACCCATTAGAATGGCAGCTATTAAAAAAAACAGAGGACTGTAAGTGTTGGAGAGGATGTGGAGGAATGGGAACCCTCATCCACTGCTGGTGGGAATGAAGAATGATCCAGCCAATGTGGAGGACATTTTGGTGGTTCCTCAAAAAACTAACTATAGAACTTCCATATGATCCAGAAATTCCACTGCTGGGTGTATACCCAGAAGAATTGAAAGCAAAGACATGAACAGATATATGCACAACAATGTTCATAGTGATATTATTCATTATTGCCAAAAGTTGGAATCAACCCAGGTGTCCATCAACAGATGAATGGATAAACAAAATGTGGTACATACATACAATGGAATATTACTCAGCTGTAAGAAGGAATAAAGTGCTAACACATGGGATAACATGGATGAATCTTGAGGACCTTATGTTGAGTGAAACAAGCCAGGCATTGAAGGATGAACAGTATATGACCTCATTTGGATATGAATTAAGGAAATTGAGCAGACTCAGAGAGCTATTGTCTGGAAGTTAGGTTTACAAGAAATAGAAAGGGAGAAGAAATATGGCCTCTCTCTAAGCCAATCTCAGCATATGAATGTATTACCTTCCCCCCAGTGTGGGACATGACTCCCGGGGATGAGCTTCCCTGGCACTGAGAGATTGCTACCAAACACCAACTAGCAATGCAACTGGATAAAGACCTTAAATAAAAGGGGGAAAATGTAAAGAAATATGTGTTTATATGGCTAAGAGATTTCAAAGTGAGTCAGGAGGTCATCTCAGAATTAACGCTTATGCACATAGACTTCCAAAGTGGATACTACCCCTAATAGTGAGGCTCCTGAGGGCTTTGAAGACACCCATGTCCTATGGTTATGGTGGATAACTCTGGAGTTTGGTGCCTTCCCAGTGGGCCGTACTTTGCAGTTTGTGCTCCTGAGAATGACAGAGTTGGACTCAATTATGTCTTCCCTGCACATGACTCATCTGTCCCTTCTAGTTAAACCTATACTTGGAGCTGGAGTTTGTAGGTGTACATCCAGAGACTCAAGTTTTTAGGCTGTCCATGTGCCAGCTGGGCCGAACCTCAGCAGAGTTGCAACACCTATCTGCAGCTCATTGGACTCACCCAAGACAACTGGTGGGGAGATGATGATGGACAATGGCCTTCCCAGGCAACGGAGAGAGTCTGCAGCTGCAGGCAGGATAGCCCCATCCATCTTCCCCATGGGGTATACTCTCCTTTCAATTAGAGATGGAGTGGATATCACCATCCCAGAATCCTCGGGTTTAGGGCAGAGCTATGGACTAGAGTGGACTTAATGGTATTCTAATATAGACATATTGTGATTCTAGCAATAGAAGAAATTACAGCATTGATGTGTAGCCAGTGGCTACTGGAGGCTTTGAGGGTAGGGATAGGAAAAAACAGTTGTAATATGGGGGCTTTTTGGGGACTTGGGAATTGTCCTGAGTGATGTTGCAATAACAGATATAGGCCATTTTATATCATCACATAACACACAGAACTGTGTGGAAGAGTGTGTAGACTACAATGTAACTATGATCCATGCTTAATGGCAAAGCCTTAGGATGCATTTATCAATTGTAATGAATGAGCCACACTAATGAAGGATGTTTATGTGGGAGGGTGTGGAAGGTGTGGGGAGTGGTGCATATGAGAATCCTTATATCTTTTGTGTAACATTTATTTAATCTAAGTATCTTTAAAAAAAGAAATTAAAAACATTAACAAAAATAAATAAATCAAAATGTAGGCAACCCTAAAAACAATAAAAAAATTAAGTTAGTCCTTTACAAAAATGAAATTATGTTTCAATTTATGCATAAACCCTGTCATTCTCCCATCTTTCAGCCTTTCTCAAATCCATCCCTGTTTATCCTTTAACACTTTGATCAGGAACCTTCCAAGACCATGCCTGTCCAGTTCAGTTGCCTCTCAAGTGTCTCAAAAATTTTGTACCTATTTCCATGATTAGTGCTTTGTATTATAGGTAATTACAACTATCTGTTTGTACATCTTTCTCTTATCAACACATTATTAAACTCTCTGGGACATGGAATACGTCTTATTTATTTTTGTGTCCTCTGATACATATAGATGACTCTCAAAGAGTGCTTGTTTAATTAAATAACGTGAATTAACAATATACTCTCTAGAATGTCTTAATTTTCAATCCACATGTTTACCCTTGCTCACTATTCCAAGTTCCAGATTCTTATTTTCAATTGCTTGAAAAGAATCCTTAGAAGTTCCCACCTCAAGGCCTTTTTTAAATTGTCTTTTCTGCATGGGATATTTCTCCCCAAGATAGCCACATAACTCATTCACTTCCTTCAGAAATCTGCTCAAAATTGTCTTTAGCATGGAGGTCTTTAAATCTCCACCTAAAAAACCATCCTTCACCTCCCTTGTCTCCTGTTATTTTTTCTTCATAATATTTGGCATCACAAAATATTATATTTTGTTTATTTATTATTCTCACTAGAATATAAGCTCATTGTAAATATAGAAATCATGTTTTGTTTTGTTTTTCTTTGTTCTGTATGCAGATTTCCTGATCATGTTTGTGGAAGCATATTTTTAAGGATTAAAGGAAAGGAATAGAAAGCGAAAGACCCTTAAAAAAGAGAAAAGAAAACATTAAGATTCAAATCCTTTCAATTTATATCTAATTGCACTTCCTTGCAACACAAAACTTGTATGACTTGCAATCTTTTACTTCTCATCTCAAGGCAACTGTTCTTATCTTTACTATGTTACATTCAGCATCATCTTTAACATCAACAAGAAACATAAAATAATAAGTAACATGACTTGTTCATAGAAGGAAAACCCAAGTTAGTTGAGTAGGTCTCAGTTACACCATATGTAAGCCTAGTGCTGACTTTTTACCCTGTACATCATTGCTTTTGAATAATGTAAACTTGAATTATGTTCCATAAACCAATTATGTAATTAATATTCTTCCATATTATAAGCTATTGATAATGTGAAAGTTTCAATGCTGTCTTTTGATAAAGCAAGTTACAAGTTGCTTGTACTTACTTCTATCAAAGCTGATTTTATGGGCTTTATATTAATAGTGTGATGATGTACTTATTTTTGTTATAGCAAAGCTTTATTCTCCCCATTTAACAATAAAATCAATACGTTTCAACCTAAAACATGTTATACACATTAGTTCATGTCAATTATGATAACATAAAAGCTTTAATTAATTTTTGAGAAAATCACTGCTTTGTTGTAAATTACACAAGAACCGGGAAAAAAGACAAAAACATTTTAGTATCTCATCAAACTCTTTTATGAGAAAGAACATACTAGGAACAAAGACTGAATTAATTATCAGTCCAATAATATTTTTCTTTAGCTATTTATTTTATACTTTTGAGTTTGCCATGTTCTTTTAAGCTACTATAACAAATCTACACACATTTATAGAATTCTTGCTGTAGCCAACCCAGATTGGCACTGTAACTATGAAATAGGGGCTATGTGTTTGTTCACTTGCAAAAAGTAAAAAAAAAAAAAATATCAGAAGCCAGCTCATCTCTTATGTAGTATTTTCTTGATTTGCTGAGATGATTTGTTAAATGTCTGGCTGAAACAAAAAAACATTTCTTTATTACCCTTAAACAATATTCAGTTTTAAGAATACAGTCATGTTTTAAAATTGCAATTAATTTTATACAACTAACATATTGAAAGACTTAGAATAAAATTGTTTCTTTATTTTCTCTCTTAAAATGCTTGTATCTACTATATGCTGGCAGTGACTTACAGACCACACAATCAGATACATTCACTAAGTTATGTAAATTAATGTGTTTAGTATATTTTGTTTCTCTTACACCTTCTTGGAAGGAATTCTTAATGATAAATGGTTTAGGGGAAATAATAGTTAATATAATATCCAACTGGCCAATAAATCTGAACTATAAGCAGATATTTTTCCACTGTGGTTAAGGTAAAATACAGAAATTTCTTCTTCTGCAACATGAAGCTTTAATGGGAGACTTTATAAATAAATATAAAATGGTTGTTTGGCAGAAAACTGAAAAAAAAAAGCTTGAAGAATTAAATGAAATTAAAAATATATATATTACCTAAGTTAGCAGTTGGCAACTTTTTAATTTTATTTAACCATTGGATAATAAATGGCAAAAATAAAAGGTTGCTAGCAAGGATCATAGCTTACACCCACCCAGAGCTCTCTTTTCTGTATCTCAAGGTCTGACTTAAGTAAACATATAGACAATTTGCTTACTTAAACATAACAGAGGGGAAAGCCCATATGAGGTAAAATTAGGGAACACTAATTCAATTGGTGTAAAATTAAGAACTATGACTTTGTTTGTATAAAAGTTGGATAAAACCACATGACTTGTAACCACTTCCTTGCATACCGCATGTGGAGGTAACTCAACTTTTCTGAAAGAAGTTTCTTCAGAACCTCCTTCACATCCCTGTTCCTTAAAGTGTAGATGATAGGATTTAAGGTGGGACTCACCATGGTGTAGAAAAGAGAGATAAACTTGCATCGGTCATGGCTATAACTGTCACTAGGCTGGAGATACATGTAGATGATGGTGCCATACAAAATGATCACCACAATGAGGTGGGAGGAGCAGGTGCTCCAGGCTTTATGCCTTGCCTCCACTGATTTGATACTCAGAACAGCTTG
>JAQZBX010083150.1:0-13430 GCA_029593785.1 Cabassous unicinctus
TGCTAGTGATCCTCAAGTCTTCTCTCACATATGGCAGGTTAAAGATGGTGTTGGCTCTCTTTCCTGTGTCTGATTTTGTTTGCCAAATGGGCTACCAAGGAAAAGTACCAGAAATGGGTTGACTTTTATAAAATGGATTTATTTGGGGTAAAAAGTGCAGTTCCAAGGCTTTGAGTAGTTCAATTCAAGGCACCATAAAGCATGCTCTCTCATGATGTTCAGCGACCATTGATTCTGTTGTCTGAGCTTGTGGCAAACTAACGTGGCTATGATCTCTGACAAGGTCTCTGTCTTTCGGCAACTGTAGGCAAACTTAGCATAGAGTTTGTCTCTTACCAGGCCTCTCCTTTCTTTCTTTGGGCTTCAGCTTTTTTAACCTCTTAGGGGCTTATCTCTGCAGTTCAGCTGTGGATGAAATCTCTCTCACAGCAGAATCAAATATGAGAATTTCCTTTTCCTGTTTCTTTCTGTCTTTATCTCTGAATTTACATCAGACCCAGCAATGGGGCAGAGACCCAACCTGAGTCATGCTTCACTGATGTAGTCCAATCAAAAGCCCTACAGTGATCTTATCACATAATCTAATCTAATGAAAGGATCCTCAACCAAATTTAATGCAATGCCACAGGAACAAATTATTTTAAAAACATAGTCTTTCTCTTTTTTAGTATTCATAAAAAAATCTCAAAGTGCCAGACTCCATCCTCTGAATCCCAAAAGGACATGCCCTTCTGTTTGCAAAATACATTCATTACATCACAACCTTCCAAAAATCTTAAATCAATTCAGTAGCAATGCTAAATGCCAAAAAAAAAAAAAATATATCAATTTAGGCATGCACTTTTGCTTGGGGAAAAATTTCCCTCTCACTATAGACCTCTGAAACTTAGAAAAAAGGTATCCACTTCCAGTATACAAAGAAAGAACATACAAAAGATAAACATTTGCTTTACCATAAGGAGAAATTGGAAGGGAAAAAAGGAGTCAAGTGTCCCAAATAGTTCTAAAAATATGCAGAGCTTACTCCTTAGATTTCAAAGTCAATGAGTTATCCTTAGAATGATATCTTCTTCTCCTCTGGGCCTCATGGGGGTCAACCCTTTCCACAGGCTTGCCAAACAGCCATACTTTCTGTTCTGCCCTGTTCAAGCATGGGTGGTGACCAAGTTCCAGAGCTCACCATCCAATAACATTGGGATGATGGCCACATATTACCCAATCTCTGGAGTACAGTCTCAACCACCTTAGTAAAAATGAGCCAATGACAACATACTCCCTAATCTCTGGCATACAAGCCCAACACCTCCATAACAGTGTGGTGGTGACCTGACTCCCTAATTGTGGGGAACAAGCCCAATCTATTCAAAGTAGTGGGGTGGTGATCTAACTCTCCCCAAACACTGAAGAATGCACTATACCCTCCCTGTAGCCTGGGGCATCCAAAATTATCCTGAACAATGAGCTGAAATGCCAATCCTCTTCAAATGCAGGGGCAAACTCACCCTTTTTTCCCATATGGATGTGGTCCCTCTCTTGGCTTGAGGAGATCTTAAGTTAAATCCTCAGCTTCCTTGGATTTCCACTTGAGGCTGTTTTCCCTTCAATTTCTACCCTCCCTATCCCTTTTCAACCATGCTGGCAGTGGTTTCATTCAATAGAAAATCTCACAAAAGCCTTGTTGGTTTAGCATGAAGGAAACAGGGATCCAGACAGTAAGACTTTCCACAAGCCCTTCCTGTATAACAGCATTTACAATCTTGAATTGCAAGCCCCAAGTTTAGATGCTTCACATAGGGCACTCTCCCCTAGGGGATTGTTTTCTAGAAGCTTAGAATTTCTTATATTAGCCTCTGGTATCCTTGTACCCAGCAGTTAGTTATCATCTTATCTCTTTCCTCTCTTATTTTGCTATAAGGTGCAAGGAGTAGCCAGGCCACATTTTCCACATTTACTTTGGAAATCTCCTCAGCTAAATGACAAAGCTCATAATTTTCAAATTCTGTCTTCAATCTAACATCAGAAGTCAATTTTGCAAAGTTCTCTGCAATTTTAAAACAAGGATTGCATTTCCTCCAGTTTCCAATAATAGTTTTATCATTTCCTTCTAAGACTTCACTGTAAATAACTTTAGGATCCATATTCCTACCAAAAGTCTCTTCAAACCAATATTGGCCTTTTATACCAAGCATCTCACGATTCCTCCAAAAAATATCCTTTACTCATTTGTAAAACTATTCCAATATTTTTAGTACTTACAGGGAGCAGTACCCCACTCTCTTGGTACTAATTTCTGTTTTGTTTGCTAAAGTACTGCCAATGAAAAGTACCAAAAATGGGTTGATTTTCATAAAAGGGATTTTTTTTTACATATTTTTTTATTGTTCATAAAAATCAAGATTTTTCACAGTACATACCAATATTTGTAAAATGATATATAAATATATATGCATATATGTGTATTTTCTTACATAAATGTTATTTTATATATATATATATATATTAAAGGTGTTTAGATTACCTAATTATTACTCAGAACTTACAAGGATTCCCATGTTCCCCACCTCCCACACCTCCCTCAACATCCCACACCAACATCCTTCATCAGTGTGGAACATCACCCATAATGGATATACACATTTATTTGCAGTAAAAACATACAGTTCCAAGACTGTGAAAATTCCAAAAGAGGGGACAATAAGAGGTGATTTCTCACAAAGTCAGCAAACTTTGGTTATTTTGTCTGGACATATCAAAAAGCAAGGTGGCCACAGTGTCTGCCAAAGTCTCTGTGTTTTTGCAGCTCTAGGCAGAAAAGGCAATCTTTTACCAGGCCTTCTCTCTCTCTGGTCCTCAGTTCTTTGAGCCTCTAGGGGGTCTTCTCTCTTTGTATCTAAGCTGTGGGCAAAAGTTGCCTCATATGGCAATATCAAATATGGCACATTCTTTTCCTGTGTCTGTTTCTTTTTTTCTCTGGGTATTTATCAGACCTAGCAAGGGAGCAGAGACTTAATCTGCTTCATGTCTCTTACTGACTTAGTCCAATCAAAAGCCCTAAGGCAATCTTATCAAGTAATCTAATTAAATGTCAACCAAATTTATTGCAATCAAATGGTATCACACACAGAGGAATACATTAGTTTAAATATATTATATATATTTTTTTGGAATTCATGAAATAATTTAAAAATTCCACAGTCTTTTTCTCTGTTCTCAGTTTATATAAGATCTAGCAAGAAGGCAGAGATGTAACCTGTGCCATTTTCCACTGATGTGATCCAATCAAACACTCCAAAGCAATCTAATTGAAAGTGAAAATCAAAGTGAATTTTATGCAATAAAAGTGTACCACACTCACAAGAATGGATTAGTTTAAGGACTTAATCTTTGGGGATTCAAAAAAACCTTCAAACACACCTTTAAATAAATTTTAGTGAGATATATTAATAAAGCATACAATCCATCCAAAGTGTACAATCAATGGTATTTGGTATAATAATAACAAAAAAAAATAGACAAAAAAGAATAGCTCTACCCCTTAAAAATAATTACCTCTCAAAATCTCTATGATTTGCTTGCTGTACAATGCTCCTACTCTGTTCCTTTCTTTTAATTTATTTGTATTTATATTTTGTATACATGGAGTAAAACAATATGTAGTATACTTGTCTAGTTTCTTTCACTTCATATATTTGTTATTTTTATCCTTAATGGAACACTGTTCATATATTATTTTACACTACTATCCATATTTTGATTTGTTTGTATGTTGCCTGATTTAAACATCTTGTAACATTAACATACATTTGTCCACTTTCAAAGAAAAACAGTTTTTTATATTTATATATGCAATATTACCAATATTCATATTTCACATGAGGTTTTGCTATGTTATTCAAACAGATATTACAATTTTTAGCTTTTCTTCTACTAATATACATACCCCTAGACACTCCCTTTCAACCACTGTCATACCCCCATATATTAGGACTGCTAGTCACAAACACTATGATGTGTTTTCACATTTCTATTCATTTCCAAAGATTTATGAATCTTTTTACCAATTCTGCACAGATTATAACTTTCAGCTTTCCATTCTCTAACCTCATTCTATTTTATGGTGACCTATGTTTTAGTTATTAACTACCTGAGTTTACAAAAGGTATTTAGTTCATAACACCACAATCATACAGTATTTGCCCTTTTATGTCTGGCTAGTTTAATTCAATATAATATCCTCCAGCTTAATCCATGTTATCATATGCTTCACGACTTCATTTTTCTTACAGCTGCATAATATTCAATTGTATGTATACACTACTTTTTATCCCTGCATTGGTTGATGGACACCTGGGTTGTTTCCATCTTTGGCAATTGTGAATAATACTGCTATTAACATAGGTGTACATATATTTGTTCATGACACTTCACTCAGTTCTTCTGGGAATATACCTAGTATTGGCAAAGTTTATCCTACTACATTAGGAATTTTAAGACTAGCCCCCATCTACCATTTTACATTCCCACCACAAGTTAATAAGTATTCTTACATCTGGACATCCTCTCCAACAGTTATAGTTTTCTGTCTTGCTAATAACAGGCATTCTAATAGGTGTGAAATGACATCTTATTGTAGCTTTGGCTTGCATATCCCTAATTCCTAGTGATGAATATTTTCATGTGTTTTTGTGTCTATTCAAGTCTTGTGCCCATTTTGTAACTGGTTTTTCCACTTTTTCTTGTTGTATTGCAGAATCTCTTTATACATCATGGATATTAATTGCTTATTGAATATATGATTTCAAAATATTTCCTCTCATTGAGTCAGTTGCATTTTTACCCTTTTGACAAAGTCTCCTGAGGTGCAAAACTGTTTAATTTTGAGGAGGTCCCATTTATCTATTTTCACTTTATTCTTCATGCTTTGAGTGTAAGATCCATGGAAGCATTATATATGACAACATGTTGAAAATATTTCCCTACATTTTCCTCTAGTAGTTTTATTGTTCTGGCTTTTATATTGAGGTCTTTCATCCATTTTGAGTTGATTCTTGTTTAGGAGTGAGATAAGAGTCCTCTTTCATTCGTTGGATAAGAATATCCAGTTCTCCTGGCAACATTTGTTGAAGATAGAGTTGCATCCCCTTCGTAGGTTTGTTAAAAATCAATTGGCCCTAGAGGAGAGGGAATATTTCTGGATCCTCAATTCTATTCCAGTGATCAATGTGTCAGTACTTATTTCTTTTGTTTTTTATTTGTTTTTTTTAAAGATACTTAGATTACATAAATATTACACAAAAAATGAAGGGATTCCTATATGTCCCACATCCCACACCTCCTACAACATCCCTCATGAACATCTTTCATTAGTTTGGCACGTTAATTGCAATTGATAAACACATCCTGGGGCTTTGCCATTAAGCAATGACCATAGTTTCCATTGTAGACCACACTCTATCCCACACAGTTCTGAATGCTATATGATGATATAAAATGGCCAATATCTGTTGTGGCAATGTCACTCAGGACAATTCCCAAGTCCCAAAAAAGCCCCAGTGTTGCGACTGCTATTCCCTCTCCCTGCCCCCAGAGTGTCCAGTAGCCTATGGCTCCACATCAATGTTGTAATTTCTTCCATTGCTTGAATCACAATATGTCTATAGTAGAATACCAGTAAGTCCACTCTAGTCCGTAGAACTTTCCCCTATCCTGAGGAGTCTAGGATGGTGATGTCTACTTCACCTCCAATTGAGAGTGGGCTTATATCTCAAGGGGAAGATGCATGGGATTATCCTGCCTGCAGCTGCAGACTCTCTTCCTTCCCTGGGACAGACATTGTCAATCATGATCTCCCCATCAGTTGTCTTGGGTGATTCCAATGAGCTGCAGTGTAGGAGTTGCTGCTCCACCGAGGTTCCGGGCCCAGTTGGCACTTGGACAGCCAAAAGTCTCAAGTCTCTGGACATACACCTACAAACTCTATCACCAAGTATAGGTTTGAATAGAAGGAACAGATGAGCCATGTGCAGGGAAGACAGAGTTGAGTCCAACTCTGTCACTCTCATGAGAACAAATTCCAAAGTAGGGTCCACGGCAAGGCACCAAACTCTGGAATTATCCACCCTGATATAGGACCTTGGTGTCTCCTGAGCCCTCAGGAGCCCCACTATTTGGGGTTATATCCACATCAGAATTCTCTGAGAACCTACTGAGATGTGTATAAGCATTTCCTATGGGATGACCACCTGACTCATTTTGAAGACTCTTAGCCATATAAACTCATTTGTCTTTACTTTTTCCTCCTTTAATTCAAGGTAATTTTCCAGTTGTATTGCCAGTTGTCTATTGTTAGTAATCCCTCATTGCCAGGGAGGCTCATCCCCAGGAATCATGTCCCATGCTGGGAGGAAAGTAATGCATTCATATGCTGCGTTTGGCTTAGAGAGAGGCCACATATGAGCAACAAGGAGGCTCTCAGGAGGCAGCCCTTAAGCACCCCATAACAGTAAGCTAAGTTTCAATTTCAAGTTTAAAGGCTCATAAGGCTAGTCATCATTAAAAAGAGCACTTCAGTGGATCATCCTCCTTTGCCAGACACTCCCCCTGCACTAGGGGGATTCTTCATGCTCCCTTGGAGAATGTGGCAGAGCTCTCCAGGATGGGAATTCAGTATTCTCTCATTTATTGAGTAATTCTCCACTCACTATGACCATGCATCATGAGCATTTGAACAATTTTATATTCCTTTTATGTATGTTCAGGGGAACTTCCTCCCATGCATCCCCCATCCCTGACACCCACTACCAACAATCCTCTCCCACTCCTGTTGTAACCTCCTGTGATCCATAGCTTCTTTAATGAGGAAGCAATACAGTAGCCAAATACAATTAATAGGAAAATGAAACAATAATGATGTTTAAATGTAAGAGATAAAATAGAGGAAAACTTGAAAAAAACTAAAAAAAAAAAATTAAAGGATTGGGTTATTCAAAAAATGGGAAAATTTTTTCTTAAAAACTTAAAAATCTTTGTCTTTTATTACTGCAATATCTGGTGTCCAGTCTATACCATGGCACCTTCCTCCTCTCACTCCCTAGTGTATCATTATTTTTCATTTAATTTTCAAAGAATTTTTAGGTCACATCAAAATCACACACAGAATACAGGAGACTCTGATATACCCAACGTCCTTCCCCTTTCCTCACACCATAATGAAACCTTTTTTTATGTGGATGGTAGCATTGTTATAACTGACATAGAGATAGTGAAACATATCTACTAAACATTTTCAATGGTTTACAGTATGGTTTACATTTTAAATCATACACTTTTATAAATTTTGATGATATTTACTATGTCCTGTATCCATCACTGTAAGGTAATAAAAAATATTTTCACTGACAACTAAATACACCCTGTTTGATAAATTCTGTTCCTCCCTCCACATCCCCCTGAGGCCCATGATGACCACCTGGCTTGACTCATTTGATGACAAGATTCATAGTTACATGCAACAAGACTTCTTGACACACTGGTTTATCCTCCCTTATTAGAAACCTCCCTTGCTCTTGAGAGACTTCTTCCTCTCTATATCTGAAGAAATTGGTACTTCCAAAGATATGAGTCCAACTCCTTTCACTCATTATGTGGGTCTCAACCCACTGCTACAACACATTATGACAGGATGAACACTCACACATTCGAAAGAAGCCTGCTCCAGGTGCTCTCTAATCTGAATGCCCCCCAACGAACACCCTAAACCAGTGACCCTTCCTTGTCATAATGCCATAAGAACATTCCCACCTCTGTACATTCAACCTCATACCCACAAATCCCAAGTGTTGACCAGATCCATCTCCTCCCAGTATTCTGGACCTTCTACTCCACCCTTCCCAGTCTACCCAACTGTCACCATTGCACCACCCAACCCAATAATATCACTACCCTCCTGTCATATCCCTTCAATAAAAAATCACACTCTATCACTTTACTATAGATTACATCCATATGGGTGATGGCTCGCAACCTTCTCTTTTCTTTCTATTTCATGTAAAACTATCTTACAGACAAGAGCTCTCTGACACTGCTCAATTTCCTTAATTCTTGTCAGTGAGGACATGTAATGTTCATCTATCAATGCCTGGCTCGCTTCACTCAACATAAGGTCTTCAAGATCCATCCATGTTGTCCTGTGTGTTAGCACTTTAATCCTTCTTACAGCTGAGTAATATTCCATTGTATGTATGAACCACATTTTGTTTATCCATTCATCTGTTGATGGGCTCCTGGGTTGATTCCAACTTTTGGCAATAGTGTACAATGCCACTATGAACATTGGTGTGCATATATCTGTTTGTGTCTTTGCTTTCAATTCTTCTGGGTATACAACCAGGAGTGAAATCACTGGATCATATGGAATTTCTTTAGTTAGTTTTTTGAGGAACCACCATACTGTCCTCCACAGTGGCTGGACCATTCCACAATCCCAAAAGCAATGAATGAGGGTTTACATTCCTCCACAACCTCTCCAATATTTATAGTCTGCTCTTCTTTTAATAGCTGTCATATTAATGGGTGTAAGATGGTATCTCATTGTAGTTTTGATTGGCATTTCCCTAATAGCTAGTGATTCTGAGCATTTTTTCATGTGTTTTTTAGCCATTTGTATTTCTTCTTTGGAGAAGTGTCTTTTCAGGTCACTTGCCCATTTTTTAAATGGGTTGCTTGTCCTTTTATTTTTGAGTTGTAGGATTTTTTTATACATGCAGGATATTAGGCTCCTATCAGATATATGGTTGCCAAAGATTTTCTCCCGTTGGGTAGGCTGCTTTTTTATTTTCTTAATAACATCCTTTGAGGTGCAGAAGTTTTAATTTTGAGGAGATCCCATTTATCTATTTTTTCTTTTGCTTCTTGTGCTTTGGGTGTGAAGTTCTTGAAACCATTTCCTATTACAAGGTCCTGTTGATTCTTCCCTACATTATCTTCCAAGGTCTTTATGGTCCCGGCTCTTATATTTAGATCTTTGATCCATCTTGAGCTGATTTTTGTATAAGGTGTGAGATGGTGTTCCTCCTTTATTCTTTTGGATATGGATATCTACTTCTCCAAGCACCACTTGTTGAAGAGGTCATTCTCTCCCAACTGAGTGGGCTTGGTGGCCTTGTCGTATATGAGATGACTATATATGTCAGGATCTATATCAGATCTCAATTCAGTTCCATTGGTCACTATGTCTATCCTTGTGCCAATACCATGCATTTTTGACAACTGTAGCTTTGTAGTATGTTTTCAAGTCAGGTAATGTGGTACATCCAACTTCATTGATTTTTCCAATATGTCTTTGGTGATTCAGGACTTCATACCCTTCCAAATAAATTTTATAGTTAATTTTTTCCAATTTATTAAAAATACAATGTGAAATTTATTGGGATTGCATTAAATCTGTAAATTAGTTTGAGTAGTACAGACATTTTGATGATGTTTAATCTTCCTATACATGAAGAGGGAATTTTGCACAATTTATGTAAGTCATTTTTTATTTCCTTTAACAGTGTTGTGTATTTTTCTGTATATAAGTCCTTTACATCTTTAGTTAAATTTATCCCTCACTATTTGATTCTTTTAATTTCTATTGTAAATGGTATTTTTTCCTTGATTTCCTCCTCAGATTGCTCATTATTGTTGTAAAGAAATGCTACTGATTTTTTAGCATTGCTCTTATAGCCTGTGGATTTACCTAACTCCTTTAAATTTCTAAAAGCTTTGTTGATTTCTTAGGGCTTTCTTAGTATAGGATCATGTTGTTGGCAAATAGTGAAATTTTTACTTCTTCCTTTCCAATTTGGATGCCTTTTATATCTTTTTCTTGCATCAGTGCTCAAGCAAGTACTTCTAAGACAATGTTAAATAGGAGCAGTGATAGTGGGCACATTTGTCTTGTTCTTGATCTTAGAGGGAAAGCATTTAGGATGTCATCTTTGAAGATGATATTGGCTCTGAGTTCTTCATATATATCCTTTAACATTTTCAGGTTGATTATAGATATGGCTGTCGATCACTACTCTTTGAGGAGTTGGGAATTGAACCATGGACTTCATACATTCAAGGCAGACATTCTTCCACTGAACTACCCCTCCAACTGGGTCAGCCAGCTCTTCAGAAATCTGAGGGATTTCTGAGGGAAATCATTTTCCCTTTCCCTGGGCAGGTTTTACTCTCTTAGTGCAGCAGGATTCAACAGGCCATATTAGCAGATCCCCTCTCCCCTCTCCTGGACAGATTGAGTTCCCTTTTGAAATTCAAATGGGACCCTGATGACCCAGTACACCACACCTAAGTGATTTTTCAAGCCTCTTCTAGACCACCACTTATTTTCAGGGGATGCTAAATAGGCCCTTGAAAACTTATTAAGCACTTCCCACTGCCAGACTCCCTTAGGGGAGTTGAAATTCTGATAGTCCTCAGAGCCTAACTATTAAATTGGCTGACTCCACCCTCTCTCAGGCCAAGCTTCTGTATCTCAGGGTGGTTAGGTAAATCAGGCTTCCTCAGCAGATTTGCCTCTCCCCTCAGCCTGCTGCCACTTTGGAACTCCTTGTGTGCTCCCCAAAGCTCTAAGTGGGTCCAAGCAAACAAACCCACAGAAAAGAAAACCCTCTCCACCCCTTTCCAGTACCCTCTCCCACTTGGTGAATGCTCCCTCTCACTGGGTGGCCAGTGGTAGTTTGGCGCTTACCCTAAATCTTTATCCTGAGGGTAGGACTTAGCAGTCCGTGATTTCCACAGGGCTAAAAGCTAAAGCTCACAGTTTTAACCTGAACAATTTATCTCCCTGCCCAGCTCCTTCCAGATCAATGCCCCAAAGTCTCCTGCTCCATTGGCTCCCAGAACAGCTCAGTCAGGCTGGAATCTGTCCCCAATCAGCCGTCTTTTGTGAGAGAGATGGTGAGTGCCCACTTAAACCAATGCCATCTTGCCCCAAACTCATTAATTCAATACCATGATACTGTGATCAATGTGGCTTTTTATATATGTCAAAATCAGGATGTGAGGGTCCTCCATATTGCTCTTCACTTTAGGATGTTTCTGGCTATTTGGGTAGGTTTTCCCTTCCAAATAAATTTAGTAAGTGTCTTTTCTATTTCTCTAAAGTAGGCTTTTGGAATGTTGATTGGAATTGCATTGAAGCTATCAATCAATTGGGGTATGATTGTCATCCTCACAATATTTAATCTTCCGATCCATGATCATGTAATGTCTTTGCATTTGTTTAGATCTTCTTTTATTTCTCTTAAAAGTGTTTGATAGTTTCTGGAATTTACATCCAATATATCTTTAATTAATTTGATTCCTAGGTATTTGAGTAATTTTGTTACAATTATACATGGAATATTTTCCTGATATCCTCCTCTGATTGTTCAAGACTAGTGTACAGAAACAGTTCTGATTTTTGCATGTTGATCTTGACTCAATGCACTGTGATGAACTCATTTATTATCTCAAGTAGCTTCATTGTATATATTTCAGAATTTTCTAAATATAAGATCAAGTTCTATATGAATGTTGAGTGTTTTACTTGCTTTTTCTCCCCTATTTTCATGCCCTTTTTCCTTTCCAGTTGCTCTAGTTTGAGCTTCTCATCGATGTTGAATAACTGAAGTGACTTTGAACATCATATTTTGTTCCCTGTCTTTCAGGAAATGTTTTTAATCTTTCCAAATTTAGCATGATGCTTTCTGTGGATTTTTCATATATGCACTTTCTAATATTCAGGAACTTTCCTTCTATGCTTATATTTTAAAGAGTTTTTTTTTTAATCAGTAAAGGACGCTAGGTTTTATAGAATGCCATTTCTGCATCAATCAATGTGATTAAGTGGTTTATTCTCTTCAATTGGTTAATGTGGTATATTATGTGAATTGATTTTCTTATGTTGAACCATCCTTGCATACCAGGAGTAAATCCTACTTGATCATGGTGTATAACTCTTTTAATAAGCTGCAAGATTCCATTTGCAATTATTTTGTTGAGAATATTTGCATTTTTTTTTCATTAGAAGGGTTGAGTTTTAGTTTTTTTGTTCTTGTAATATCTTTATTTTCTTTGGGTATTATTGTGCTTTTGGCTTCATAAAATATGTTGGGTAATTTTTCCTCACCTCTAATTTTTTGGAAGAGTTTAATCAGGATTCATCTAAATTGTTTGTAAAAAGCTTGTAAGAATTCACTTGCAAAACCATCTGGTCCTAGACTTTTCTTTGTTGGAAGTTTTTTGATAACTGATTCCATCTCTTGAAATATAATTGGTTTGTTGACTTCTTGTATTTCATGTAGAGTTAGTGTAGCTTGTTTTCTGCATTTCTGGGAATTTCTCCATTTCATCTACATTGTCTAATTTGCTGGCATACAGTTTCTCATCATATGCTGTTATGATCCTTTTTACTTCTGTGAGTTCAGTCATAACACTCCCTTTCATTTCTGATTTTATTTACATCTTATCTTTTTTATTTTGTTAGTCTAGCAAAGGTCAGTTTTATTGATCTTAGAGACCCACTTAAAAATTCTCTATTGTTTTTCTATTCTCAATTTCATTTGCTTCTGCTTTAATCTTTATTTCTTTCATTCTGCTTGCTTTTGTACTGCTTTGCTGTTTTTTTAAATAGCTCTTCCAGGTACTCAGTTAGATCTTAGATTTTAGCACTTGTTTCTCTTTTAATATAGACATTTAGGACTATAAGTTTCCCTCTCAGCACTGTACTTGCTGCATCCAATAAGTTTTGAAAAGTAGTGTTCTCATTTTCATCCATTTTGATATATTTATTAATTTCTCTTACAGTTTTTTCTTTGACCCCCTGATAGTTTTTGGATTTGTTTTTTATTCTCCATACTTTTGGGAATTTTTTCCTTTATTGTCTATTATTTATTTTTAGTTTCATTATTTTATGATCAGAGAAGAATCTTTGCATAAGTTCAATTTTTTTATATTTATTGAGACCTGTTTTATGACCTAACATGTGGTCTATCCTGGGGAAAGATCCCTGAGCACTTGAGAAGAATATATAATCCACTGATTTGGGATGCAATGTTGTGTATATGTCTGTTAGATCTAGCTCATTTATCATATTGTTCAAGCTCTCTGTTTCCTTGTTGATCTTTTGTCTAGTTTTTCTATCGAATCATGTGAGTAGTGTATTGATGTATTGATGTCTCCAAATATTATTGTAGAGATGTCTATTTCTCCCTTGAGCTTTGTTAAAATTAGTTACATTTGATGAACACATATTGGACCATTGCCAGTAAGTGTGGATTATAGTTTACATTATAGTTTAAACTATAATCAAATAAACCCTAATCAGATGCCTATAATCAGTAAAGAGTTTAAACTGATTTACTCTTTACTCTCATGTTTAATTTCTCTCTCTCATGTATGAA
>JAQZBX010083151.1:0-13429 GCA_029593785.1 Cabassous unicinctus
CATTGTAGACCACACTGTCTCCCACACAGTTCTGCATGGTATATGCTGATGTAAAATGGCCTGTATCTGTCGTTGTAATGTCACTCAGGATAATTCCCAAGTCCCGAAAAAGCCCCTGTATTACAACTGCTTTTCCCTCTCCCTGCCCCGAAAGCATCCAGTGGCCACTGGCTCCACATCAATGCTGTAATTTCTTCCATTGCTTGAATCACAATATGTCTACAACAGAATACCAGTAAGTCCACTCTAGTCCATAGCTCTTCCCCCAATCCTGAGGAGTCTGGGATGGTGATGTCCACTCCACTTCCAAGTGAGAGGGGCCTTATATCCCATGGATAAGATGGGTGGGATTATCCTGCCTGCAGGTGCAGTCTCTCTCCATTCCCTGGGATGGCTGTTGTCCATCATCTTCTCCTCACCAGGTGTGGCACATTTTAAAATGTATTTATTTAAAAGCCCTACACAAAAGCTTCCCTTTACAAGGGATTATTGATTAGCTACAGCAATCATTTTTATCTCAGGTTGACCAACTCTTCAACATTCTTTTTCTACTGCAGGGCTAAGACATCAGTCATTGTCCTTCTATTATTTCCTGGAGTAAGAACTTGTATATTTACATGTTAGGCTCCAAGGCAAGTCACTGAGCTTCTTGGTCTCCATTATTGATGTGCAAATGTAGAGATAAGAAAGCATCTTGAGTTCCTTGTGTTCCTTGTTGGTTGCAGGGTGGGTAGGAGGCAACCAGGAGGGAATTAGGGAACAATCTGGAAAATATAATAATAAATCCTGCCTGGAAACTGCAAGGCACATTCCAAAGAAGCCTGGAATGAGAAAAGGGTAAATTTAGCAATAATGACTATTGCTAGGCCCTGGTAGTGTAAGCAGAATGACAAAAATGGGAGAAAGTGTTTTGAGAACAATTTTCTCATAAAAAATGTCAGACTCACCAACAAAGAAGTAGACATAAAAAGATACCATACACTTTGATTTCATTCATAGAAATTTCAAAACTAGATAAAAATCAACTCGATTTTTCAGGGGTGTGTTCTTAAGTGGTACAACTACAAAGTAAAATGAAGAGATAATAAACACAAAAGTCAGCATTATTGTTCCTGCTGGGGTGGCAAGGAGTTATGTTTGCAAAGAAGCACAAGGGGGTTCCAGATTATTGAGAATGTTCTATTTCTTAATCTGGGTGGCTGTTATATAGGTCAGATATATGTTTTATATGGTGTATGCTTTATTGCACGATTTAATAAAAAAGAATATGAAAAAAATCGGCTATATTCAT
This sequence comes from Cabassous unicinctus, assembly GCA_029593785.1. NCBI lineage: Eukaryota > Metazoa > Chordata > Mammalia > Cingulata > Chlamyphoridae > Cabassous > Cabassous unicinctus. The sequence continues at coordinate 1,292 of JAQZBX010083151.1, forward strand.
CATTCTTAGAGAGATAAAGGTTCTCTCAAGGATGAGACTCAGGTACCGTGGAATATTTTTTTTTGATCCACCCCCCGCCAACCCCCGCCAAATGGCTCCCTTGTTTGTCTGCTCATCTTCTTTAAGAGGCACCAGGAACCAAACCTGGGACCTCCCATGTGGGAGGTGTGTGCCCAACCGCTTGAACCACTTCCACTCCCTGCTGGTTGTGTTGTCTGCTTTTTGTGTCATCTGCTCAATGCAGTATCTGGTCATTGTTGTGTCTGCTCATTGCGGTAGTTGTGGCATCTACTGGTTGCAGCATCTGCTGGTTTAGGTGTCTGCTCATTGCAGCGTCTGCTGGTTGCAGCATCTGCTGGTTGCAGCATCTACTTGTCTTCTTTAGGAGGCACCGGGAACCAAACCCCGGACCTCCAATGTGGGATGTGGGTGCCCGATTGCTTGAGCCACATCCACCCCCACCATGGAATACTTAATGACAGAAATATTCTAGGTTTCACTAGAGTCAAGTCCTGACTTTGATATCCCTGAAACTCCTTCCTTAAACTTTATATAGGATTAGAAGCTGAGATAGCTGCCAAACTTGATGCTGGCTTCTTTGTGGCAGACCTGGGACCACAGGCAGCAAAGGCAGGAGTTGGAATGAGGAGGGCTGAAGAAAAGTTGGAGGTACAAGATAAGAGAGGAAAAAGGCATGGGCCAGGCCAGGGAAACCAGAAGTTGCTGTGGGACCTGAGGTCCAAGTAGATGGAGCTATTGACGGTAAGAGTAAGACAACGTATCCAGACCAGACAGGCAAACAGAGAGCTGAACATCCACAATATCAGTCAGTTTTCAGAGTCAGGAGCTCTGACTCTGAGCCCCTTGGCATGGGCCTGATTGAACTGACAAGAACGAGGGGGAAAGCAACTGAAAATGAAATGTACCCACAATGATAGCTCCTATACTTGGAGTCCCACATCAGATGAAGGCAATGCAAGAAATGACAGAGTAAGTGGCAGGACAGGTTATGAAAGAGACAAGAGTCACATGAGGCTTGTAGCTTTAATTTTAGATGTAGCTAATGAATAATACTTTAGTTTTAACTACGTAATCTCCTTTTGTAACTTGTAGCTGTGTAACTGTGTATTTGTTACTTATTAATGAAAGACTGTCTTTTTTTTTTTTTTTAAGATTTATTTATTTATTTATCCCCCCCTTGCTGCTTGTGCTTGCTGTGTCCATTCGCTGTGTGTTTTCTCTGCGTCCGCTCATCTTCCTCCCGCGCAGGTCAGCCTGCCCTCACAAGGAGGCCCCGGGAAGCGAACCCGGGGCCTCACACATGGTAAACGGGGGCTCCATCGATTGAGCCACACCCACTTTGTGCACAGAAGAAACCCCTGTTTTCTCCTTCCTTTTATCTAAACCTATGAAGTTTCTGCCTTCCCCTCTTCCCATCTCTTTTTCTTAAATAAAATTTTTAAATTATTATTTAAAAAAACAACACACACTTAGATTACATAAATGTTACACAAAAATTATAGGGATTCCCATATGCCCCACCTCCCACACCTCCCACAACCTCCCACATCCCCATCTCTTTTTTTGAGCCTAGTGAAGTGTGCACCAGACAAAGGCCTAAAGCCTGACATGCTCTGGGAAGTGTCATTGAAGGGGGAAGAAAAAGAAATAACAGACCACTGGACTGGAGTGAGAAGAAGGGATTTTGTACACAGCTAGAAGCCCACCTCTGCTCCCTCTTCTCAAATGATGAAATTCATCAACCTGTAACAAAATGGCCCAACTTGCTAGCTTCATTTGCAAATGAGCCCAGTTGGTAATTATTGGACACATAATTTACAGACCCCAGGCTACAAGTGAGCTCAGCCAATCATACCCACTTCTCTTTGTCTAAATTTAATAAAAATCCCTCACCTCCTTTGTTCCAGGAAGCAGAGCTGAGACTTGCTTTCCTGACCTCCGCCGGCTAAATAGAGCTCTTTCTTTTGTGTGGTCAGCCTTGGCATGGTCATCAACTCTTTTGCACTGGGCAAGAATCCAAGGAACTCATGGGGGTTCAATTAGGCTAAGGATTCAATCATTCAAATACTTACTTGAGAGGCTACAATGTGCCAGATATCCTAGGTATTGGAAATCTGGCGTAAACAAAAGAGTCCCTGCCTTCCTGGAGCTTATATTCTGGGGGGTTGTTTCATCCCACTGAACCAGCAGAAGGACTTGCCCTGAAAGAAGAAATAGGGGAAGATCCATACAGGACTGACCCCAACTGCCATACAACAGGGCCAGTGACAATTCTGAAGAGTCATTAGGGAAGCGGATGTGGCTTAAGTGGTTGGGTTCCCGTTTACCATATGGGAGGTCCCAGGTTTGATTCCCGGGGCCTCCTGGTGAAGGCAAGTCCGCTGGCGAGGCACGATAAGCGGGAGCAGCAAGATGACGCAACAAAGGGAGACAAGCAGACACAGACAAAAAAGAAAGAAGAAGAAAAAAAACAAAAACAATGCACAGCAAGTGGACACAGTGAGCACAAGCAGCAAGGGGGGGATAAATAAATAAATAAAATAAATCTTAAAAAAAAAAAAGTCATTTAATGCCAGGGTGATCAGTCCAAAGCTTTTATTAGCAGAACGTGCTTACAGAGAGCTGCAGCTTCCTCGCCATGGACTTCTTGGGGAGCTGCTTGTCTCTTCTTCAACCTTACCTGTGGTGAGGGATGCCAATCACTATATCCCTTCTATCCTCTGCCACAAGGCCATGTGATCCAAGCTTGGACAGAGTCCTTCCTTAGGGGTTTTCCAATTGGAACTCAGAAGAAATTTTATTTTCTCTCTGGTTGTGAGGTGAAGCTACCAGCATGTGCCCTAAACTATTGGTAGCCATAAACCAGAATATATGGAGAAGCTTAATAGAAAACAGTTGACACAAAAAAAGAGGAAGACAAAAAATAGTACTGACATTGTCTAGTCCTTCATTTCAGTTAACCCTAATGATAACTCTAGTCCTGTCCCCATTCAAAAAGCATTCCCTTATCCCACAATTACAAAAGATTTTTTTCTCCCAAAGTTCTTTGCTGGTGCAGGGGAGTAAAATCATATGCACATTTAACAAATGTAAATTAAAATATATACTCTTGGCCAGAAGGGAAAGCATACAATTTAAATAGTTAAGGAGATTCCACTCAACATTCTACTCTGGGAGAAAACAGAAGTGAAATATATTAATCGACTCTTCCCCTCACTAAATCATCAGTCCTGTAGTCCTTTCTTATACTGGGCTTTTTAAAGATTTATTTATTTATTTATTTCTCCCCACACCCTCATTGTTTACACTTGCTGTGTGTCTGTTCATCTTCCTTGTTTCTTTAGGAGGCACCGGGATTTGAACCCAGGAACTCCCATGTGGTAGGCAGGAGCTCAATCACTTGAGCCACATCCACTTCCCATGAGCTTCTTTTTAAACTGAGTATGGGTCTATTGTTGAAAAAACCGGCTCTTTCAATCAACATGACTTCTCAGTGCAAACTCAGTACTTCATCAGTGTCCAGTTGAAGAAACAGTTACTTTTTCTATGATGGAGGAAACCAGCAGTGCTGGATTATAAAGGCTTCCTTTTCAAGAACAGTTGCTGACTTTCCTTGATTTTCTCCTTACTCATTAACACCTAATGAAGAGGCAACTCCACTGTATCTGTTTTATTCCATTTATTGCAACATTGTGTAATAGTAAATTATTTGCTTTAACCTCCCTTCTAGGTTATAAGCTCATTTTCTGGCAGTGTTTAGTTTAAGAAATATATCGATGTGCTTGTGGCAGCCCCAAGCACCAGCAGTGGAGTAACCAAAGTCAGTAAGGCTTGATTCCTGTTCCCAAGGTGTTTACAAACTTATAGTAGTTCCACACACTTCGCTGTAAATTATAATTATCTGGGAAGCTTAAAAAAATAGTGATGCCTGCATCCAGCCCTCAGGGAAATGTTTAGGGAGCATTTTAATTCCCTAATGTGATTTGACTATACAGCCTAAATTCAGAAAGGCCATTATATTAGAAGAAGAAAAAAAGCACATCATTTCAATACACTGCCAAGAGTGCTTTGGTTGAAGTAGTCACAGGGTGCTGTGAAAACCCAGAGAAATCCTCAGTGTATCTCAACCCCACACATTAGAATCATTTGTGAAGCTTTTAAAAATTCAAGGGTCCCACCTAAGAATAATGCAATCAGAATCTCAGGGTGAGCAGGACAGTTGGTAGTTTTTAAAAGCTCTCTGTGAAGTAATGGAAAAGTTTTGATGACGGATGATGGTGATGGTAGCATAACATTGTAAATGTATTTAACACCACTGAATTGTATATTTGAAAGTGGTTAAAATGGGAAATTTTGGGTTGTATATATATTATCAGAATAAGAATGATTAAAAACCATAGAGGGGAGTGGATGTGGCTCAAAGGTTGAGCTCCTGCTTCCCACGTATGAGGTCCCAGGTTTGATCTCTAGTACCTCCTTAAAAAAAAAGGAGAGAAAAAAAAAAAAAGACTATAGAACTATAAAACACAAAAAGTGAGCCTTAATTTAAACAGTGGGCTATATTTAATAGTGCTAATAATGTTTCATCAATCGTAACAAAGATACTACACTAATACAAAATGTTAAAAATAAGGAAACTTCTCTGTGGTGGGGGGTGTTGGATATGGGAACATTGTACTTTCTGCATGATTTTTCTGCAAACCTACAAATTTTATAATAATTCAAAATCTCCCCAGTTATATAATCCCCAAGGTAACCACTAAGAAAATAACTAAAAAACACACAGAAAAGAAAAGAAGGAGGGAATGAAAACAGTATACTATAAAAAAATCAACTGCATGCCAAAAAAAGACATTAACTGAGAAATTGAGGAACAGAAAGCATATAAAACATCCAGAAAACCAATGGAAAAATGGCAGAAGTATTTTCTTGCCAATAATTACTTTAACTGTAAATGGATTAAACTCTTCAATGATAGAATGGATAGAAAAATATGACCCACCTATGTGCTGTCTATAAGAAACTCATTGTAGATGCAAACCAAAGAGGTTGAAAGTAAAAGGATGGAAGAAGACATGCCATGCAAATGGTAACAAAAGAGAGCTGGGTGGCTGTACTATTATCAGACAAAATAGATTTTAGGTCAAAAGAGCTTCCTAGGTGATTCTGATGCCCAGAGATAATTGAGAACCATTGGAACCCACCAAGGGTGTTATAATGAAGGAAGTCTTTCTAGAAGCGGTAACAGCTGAGTGGTGACTTGGAAAGTACACATGGTAATCCAAGCAAAGAAAATGGCCAGACCTTGGCATTCCACTTTGAACCTCTCATAATGCCCTCACAAGTCCTAGAACATTATAATTATCAACAAACCTTTGTTAAATAAATGTTCAAGACTGTAAATGATAAGTGGGGTGGCATATTTGAATATATGGAAATATCAAAAAGGGATAGGAGGAGGCAGTGGCCACAAAATGGAGAGAGGTGGACAGAGAGGGTTACCCTGAATTTATCCTAGTCTTGTTCCTGCTCTGACTGAATCTATTGTCTTGAGTATGTGCTCTAAAACATTTCCTACTTATGACCCCCTGGTTTACGCATGAGTCCTCCACACATAGCACATTATTGGTTTTGTGAGATCCCACTGTTCATTTTTAGGGAGAAATGAGAAATATTCTGTTCCAACCCAGCTCCTGAAGAGCATGGGTCATGGATGCCGCCATGGATTACAGTTAACATTATAGTTTACACTTTGTCCTACACAATTTTGTAAGTTATGACAAGATATACAATGGCCTTTATCTGTCACTGCAGTGTCATGCAAGACAAATCTAATGTCCTGAAAATGCCCCCATTACACATATTCTTTCCTCTCTCATCCCTCAGAACCTCTGGTGGTCACTGCCTTTACATCAGTAAAAGTTCTTTCATTGATAGAATAATAATAAGCCTATAGTAGAATAATAATAAGTCTACTTTAGTCTATTGATCATCCCAATCTTGAGGATTTTGGCATGGTGATGCCCACTCTGCTTTTAATTGAGAGGAGGCTTAGATACCACTGGGGCAGATGGATGGAGCTATCTTGCTTGCAGTTGAAGATACTCTCTCTTCCTTAGGATGAGTTGTTGTCCATCATCTCCTTGTTAGTTGTCCTGGGTGAGTCCGATGACCTGGAGAGTAGGTGTTGCAACTCTGCTGAGATTCAGGGCTCAACTGACACATGGATGGACCAAAGATTTATGTCTCTGGGATATATATTTATCAAGTATAGTGCTAATTATGTGTTCAAATAAAAGGGGCAGAAGAGCCATGTTTAGAGAACCTATAAATGAGTCTAACTATGTTACATTAGAGAGCATAAATGCCAAAGGCCACTGGCAGGGTGCCAAATTCCTGAGCTATCTGCCCTGCTTGTAGTTTCTGGATATCTCCAGGGGCCTCAGAAGCCCTGCTATTTGAGGCACTGTTTACTGTGGCAGTCAATGAGATCCTGCTGAGACTTGCATATGCGTAACCTCTGGAAAGACCTCCCAACTCACTTTGAAATCTTGTAGCCATAAAAACTCATTTGTATTTTCCATTTCCATCTTTTGGTCAAGGTCTTTTTCCAGATGCATAGGTAGTTGATGCTTGGTAATAATCCCTCAGTACCAGAGAGGCTCATCCCCGGGAGTCATGTCCCACACCAGGGTGGAAGGTATTGCGTTTATATGCTGAGTTTGGCTTAGAGAGAGGCCACATTTGAGCAACAGGGAGGCTTTCAGGAGGTAACTCCTAGGCAGTATATAAAACTAGGCTAAGTTTCAATTTCACAAGAAAAGGCTCATAAGTAATATCATCAATGTCAAGGGCCTGGCACAATGGTCTGTATTCCTTCACTAGACATTGCCCTTGCACTCGGGGGATTCTTGCTGTCCTATTATAGAATGTAGCAGAACTCCCCAGGATGGGATTTCAATATTCTTTCAGTTATTGTGTGGCTCTCCACCCACCAAGACAATGCCCCATGAACACTTGAACACATTTGTATGCCTAAGCAGTATGCCCCAGGTGTACCCCTTCCCATGCATCCCCACATCATTGACACCCTGCACCAGTGATCCTCCCCCACCACTGCTGTGAGCCTTCTGTGACATGTAACTTTTAAACTTTTATTAAAGGACTGTGAGGGATTCCAGCTGATCTTTATCCAACCTTAACACTTAGACAGTATGCAGGAAACAACGTGGTCTTACGGTTTGATAAAATTCAAAAGAAGTAGCTTGTTCTGCAATGCCCTACCTACCCATTCACACTGTTAACTTGGCAAATAATAAACTGAAAATGTTGTAATTCAGATATCAAGTGGACCTAATTTGAGTATAAGGCCATGACTTTTACATTAACTTGGAACCTTTCCTTTTTGCCAAACATCTCAGAGAGACCAGCTTATACCCACTTGTCTCCAATTCCTGACTTGTGTCTCCTCAGCCTACAGCAGTCTGTCTGGCTTTTTTCCCCACAAGTGCAGTGGAGATGACTTCTTAAGATTATCAAGAACTTCCTATTTACAAAATCCCATTGACAACCTCTATTCAAATGGCTAAAATTAAAAAGACTGACCATACCAAGTGCTGGTGGGAATGTGTAGGAAACGGAACTTTCATACAATGCTAGTGGGAATATAAAATGGTACAACTACATAGAAAATAGTTCAGCAGTTCCTTTAAAAGATAAAGGAACTTTATCTTTATCAGGGTATCTTATGACCTAGCCATTTCATTCCTAAGTATTTACTTAAATGGAAAGAAAGTAAATGTTCATACAAAGACTTGACTACAAATGTTCATAGCAGCTTTCTGTCTATTAGACAAAACAACCCAAATGTCCATCAACTGATGAATTGATAAATAAAGTACAGTATGTCCATACAATGGGGTACTATTCAACAATAGACAATAATGAGCTATTGATATATGCTCCAACATGAATGAATCTTGATCTCAAAATAATTATGCTGAGTGAAAGAAGCCAGACAAAAAAGAGATCATACTATATGATTCCATTTATATAAAATTCTAGAAAATGCAAACTAATCTACAATGAGAGAAAGCACTTCAGTGATTACCTGGGGAGGAAGGTAGGGAGGGGTGGGAAGGAGAGAAATTTGGGGTGAGGATGTGTTTATTGTCTTGAGTGTCATGATGTGTATATATGTCAAAAGTTATTAAGGTGTACACTTTAAATATATGTAGCTTATTATTTATCAATTATACTGCAATAAAGTTGTTTTTAAAAATGCACACATTTAAACCCCACATTTACTTGATTTATCTAAAGTATTGGGGGGAACTGATGATTTCTTCCAATTTTAAATGCTGTCTGCTGGCTCCCGAGACTCACCCATCCTTCCATGAGGTCAGAGATTACTGTGTTACCTAAAAAGCAGATCCCATGGTAGAGATGAGATTAGAACTCAGGTCTGTTGATTTTTAGAAGATAGACCTACTTGTCTACCCCCATCTTGTGTGGCTACAATAATCTCAGGGAAACTAATCAGCCTGCCAGTCTAAATGTCTCAATCAAGGCTTTTGAATTTCTGGACTCTGTGACCAGAAATGGGGATAGATTAGTGTGTATGGGAGACATTTGGGATTTTCCATCAAATGTAAATGAATAAAGACTAGCATTGAGGAAAGCCAAAAGATTCTAAGAACCAGCTCCCAATTAAGCCAACAGCCTCCCAATGTGTCCCTGAAAGCTGGAGGGTGGCAACTTCTTGATGGCCATTTGCCCACATGAGCAGTTTGGCTTTTCACCCATCACTCAGACAAATCTGGTGCAGATGATGGGACTTGGCTGTTGTCTTAATTTTCTAGGACTGCCATAACAAAATGCCACAAGCCAAGTAGCTTAAAACAAGAGAAATTTATTCTCTCACAGTTCTGGCAGCTAGAAGTCTGAAATCTCAGTGTCAGCAGGGCCAGGATCTTTCTGAAAGTTCTGGAGGAGGATCCTTCCTTGCCCCTTCCGTCTTCTGGTGGCCCCAGACATTCCTTGGCTTGTGGCAGCGTCTCTCCAATCTGTGCTTCTGTCTCTCTGTGTTCTCTCTTCTCCTTATAAGGACAAAATTCATTGGATTTAGGACCCACCCTAAATCCAAGATGATTTCATCTCGAGAGCTTTAACTACTTACATCTTCAAAGATCCTATTTCCAAACATATTCTGAGGCTCCAAGTGGACATGAATTTGGAGGGGTGGATGCTACATTCAACCCACTTACAGCTGGGCTTTAGCCTCCTCAAATGCACTGCAGACAGACCTCTCTGGGGTGCCACCCAGATGTCCATCTTCACTCTGTTCTTGAAAGAAGAGCCATTTGTCACAGTCCTCCTCAGTCCTACAGCTGCCCCCTACCTAAGGATAAAGAAATGGCAAGTCCCAGCCCTTCGTGGAGCCACCTCTTGTTACGAGACAACAATTGAACAACTTGAATGAAATCTGTTGTCAATTTATTTTTAGTTTGCCCAATAGTTACCCAAATGTGTTATGACATATGCTTATTTAATAAGCCACTACATGTGGTTTGGATTTCTATAAAAGAAGAAAAGAAATGTACCAGACTGTGAATCTGTAGGCTTACCAAGACTCTGAAGTATGAAGCCAGGAAAGCTCAGCCCAAGTCTCTGACTCAACACCCTGAGTCAGATTCGTTGATCCTTGCAGGACTTACATGCTTAGTTGTCAACAAGGTCCTGCTTTGAGATTCCTCTGTTTTACTAAGTTTCAGGTTGTCATTGGTAACAGTCACATTTGGTTACTATCAAACTTGTTTTTAATTACCTTTTTTTTCCAGGAAGCTTTCAGTTGAGTTTCTCTTTCAAATGGAGTCAAAAGGGGAGGTACTCCTAAGACCCTTAGTCCAAAGATCTCACAACAAGTTTGTCTGTTGGTTTCCTCTAGATAAAGATTTGATCCTTGCTCTAGGAGAGAGGCATTCCTTTCAGGTTCTGGGAAGAAAACAAACATTGTCTGATGGGACCAGGTCCAAATGGCCAGGCCAAGCCCATCTGACTAGGAGAATATGCATGTCAGATAAAGGAGTCCCATCTGAATAGAGCAGTGAAAATTAGAAGCCAGGAGCACAGAAAGCTGTAATTGCTGTGGGTTCTCTTTGGATACAGAAGCCAGTTGGCTAAGATGGCACTATAAGGGGAGTGGATGTAGCTCAGTGGTTGAGTACCTGCTTCCCATGTATGACGTCCTGGGTTCAATCCCCAGCATCTTCTAAAAAAAAAAAAGAAAAGAAAGAAAAAGAAAAAAGAAGGCATTATCAGTTCCTTAATCTATCAAAGGGTTTCTCTATAAGGAATTGGTATTGAAGGAGATGAGATGTCAGATTGATCAAGTGATTTACAGGGAGATATAAGTAATCAGATCCAAGCATGAGCCCCAAGACAAGGAGGCATGACTTCCCTTGGGGGTGGGGATGATCAGAGAACAGCTGCTGCTGGAGAAGTAAATGGACAGGGCTTCCTTTCTTGGCATTGATAGGAGCCTTAGCCAGTTACTTAAAGAGTTGCTTCCCTTGAGCCCCGAACCTTAGAAATGGAACATGGAGAAGAGTACAGAAGTTTAGTTGGATTGATGGTATTGAAATTGTTTCTTAACTTAAAAAGAGAGAGAGAGAGAGAGAGAACAAATGGTTCTGCTGGTATATATAGAATAATAAAACATAGTAGATGAGATGAACTTTATTATAAGGAAATTGCCAATCAAACTATAACTAATACAAAGAAAAAGAAACTATTGTGCACTCAATTTCACCAATGTAGACAGTCCTATCTGGATAAATGAAGCAATTCTTCAAATAATAACAAGAGGTAAAATTGATGAAATATTTGACTATGTGCTAGGCTCTATGTGCACATAAACTTCCCTGAAGACACAAAGCCTGTGCTTCAAGAGAACATCCAGGAGTGAAGGAATCAGATAAATGAAGACAGATCTAAATATGAGTCTTCAACGCTTATAGAAGACTGGGAGTATCCCAAAGACACCACAAATTCGTTTAATCTCTCCTTTTAAAAAAATGGAAGGCCACAAGAGGGAGCTAGACTTCACTTTTCTCGCTTAAGAATATAGGACAACTGAACATTACAAAGTACAAAATGAAGAGGTCACTCACGGTTGGAGAGAACTCTTTATTGTTTAAGGTTTATCTTTGGTCTCTAACAAAATGAGAAACATGTATCTTCAGATTATTTTGCATGAGTGTGAGTACTGATTAATTTTCCAAACTCCCAATCTGGGTTAAAACAAACAAATAATACATTAAGTATTACTTCTTGCAATTGGATGCAAGTTTAGTTAGTATTCAAGGACTGATGGATCAAATAATAAAACTTCCAGATGACCCAGGGATTGAACACGGGTCCTCCCATATGGTAGATGGAAGCCCAATCACTTGAGCCACACCCGCTTCCCAACAAATATTCTTTTAAGGAACTAGCATGGGCTGGGTGGGTTGCTAGGTGTTGAAATGTAAAGATAATAAAACATGTATTTTGCTCTCAAGGAGCTTAGAGGTTAGGGGGAAGCAGAGAGCCAAACCAATGAACAGCAATGTCATCTGAGGAGCACAGGAGAAGGGTCCTAGAACTGTTATGGGAAGAGCAGTGGCCTGGGCGGCTTAAAGAGCTTATGATTTGGTCATGAGCTTATAGGTAAGTCTCATCACCTCCTGGACCTCAGGTTACTCTTCTCTGAGTTGACCCTCTTGACAATGTGTGAGAGCCTTTCGAGCTTCCACCTAAAGTTGATCATGTCAATTTCAATGCAAACCGCTTTCCCAGTGGCTGTTTCTTTTAAGATTTATTTATTTACTTGATCCATTTTAACCCCCCCTTCCTCATTTGCTGTTTTGCGTCCATTCGCTGGGCAATTCTCTGTGTCTGTTTCATCTCTTCTCATCCTCCTCCTCCAGTCTTCACCAGGATTCGATCCTGAAGACCTCCGATGTAGGAGAGAGGTGTTCTAGCCATCTGCGCCACCTCGGCTCCTGGTTTTTGGAGCTTTCGGAGCATCTCGTCTTGTCTCTCTCCTTTTACGTCATCATCTTGCTGCATGGCTCC
>JAQZBX010083152.1:0-13430 GCA_029593785.1 Cabassous unicinctus
AATATTTGATTCTCTTAGTTGCTATTGTAAATGGAATTCTTTTTCCTGACTTCTTCCTCAGATTTCACATTACTAGTGTCTTTTAAAGTCTATTTCATCTGACATAAGTATAGTTACTCTGGCTTTTTTCTTTCTTTCTTTTTTTTTTTTTTTGGTTACTTAATGCGAGGAATATCTTTTTCCAACCTTTCACTTTCAATCTATTGGTATCCTTGGGTGTACGATGAGCTCATATTTTCTTATCCATTCTGCCAGTCTGTATCTTTTGATTGGGGAGTTTAATCTATTAACATTCAATGTTATTACTGTAAAGGCAGCTCTTATTTCACCCATTTTGACCTTTGAGTTTTATCTGTCATATTTTATTTTCTCCACTCTTACGAGACTTTCAGATACTTTTAGTGATATAATTTTCATTTCTAGACTCTCTTCCAAACCTTTCTCTCCTGTCTTTTCTTTTCAGACTGTGGCACACACTTTAGTATTTCCTACAAAGCCAGTCTCTTGGTTACAAACTCTCTCAGTTTCTGTTTATCTGTGAATATTCTAAACTCACCCTCATTTTTGAAAAACAATCTTGCCAGATATAAGATTCTTGGCTGGAAGTTTTTTTTTTGCAATGTCTTAAATATATCATACCACTGTTTTCTTGCCTCCATGGTTTCTGATGAGAAATCAGCACTTAATCATATTGGGTTTCCCTTATATGTTATGCATTGCTTTTTTCTTGCTAGTCTCAGAATTCTCTTTGTCTTTGGCATTTGACATTCTGATTAGTATGTGTCACAGAGTTGGCCTATTCAGATTTATTTGGATGGGAGTACATTGTGCTTCTTGGACATGAATGTCTATGTCCTTCAATTCGGCTGGGAAATTTTCTACCATTATTTCTTCAAATCTTCCTTCTGCCCCGTTTCCCTCCTTTTCTCCTTCTGGGACACCCATGACACATATGTTTGCATGTCTCTTGCTGTTGTTTAGTTTCCCGAGTCAATTTTTTTCCCATTCTTTTCTTCATCTTTTCTTTTGTATGTTCACTTTCAGGGGCCGTTTCTTCAAGCTCACCAATCCTTTCTTCTGCCTCCTCAAGTCCGCTATTATATGATTCCAGTGTATTTTTAATTTCATTTATTGTACCTTTCATTTCCATAAGATCTGCTATTTTTCTATGTATGCTTTCATATTCTTCTTTGTGCTTATCCAATGTCGTCTTAATATCCTTAATCTCTTTAGCCATCTCATTGAATTAATGAGACTTATTTGAATACCTATTATTAGTTGTCTCAACTCCTTTATGTCATTTGGAGGCTTATCTTATTCCTTTAACTGGGCCATATCTACCTGTTTCTTGGTGTGGATTGTAATTTTTTGTTGGTGTGGTCGCATCTGGCTTACTAGATGTATTTTTTCTAGGTGCAGTTTCTCTCTTTAGTTTAGGGCTTTCTTGCCCTTTCTCCCTTGCTGGTTGTCTGTAGAAGCCAAGGATGTAGTTGGTGCTGTAAGCTGTAGAGGCTCAAGATGCGCACATTGTCCCAGGGACCAATAAAGCTTCTCCCCATTTTCTCCTTTGCCAGGGGTAAGGACAGAGCCACAGCGGTGTGTAAAAATCCAAGTCATGTAGGCCTAGACTATAGTTGCCCAGAAAGAATGATGAAGCTTCACGCCCTTTCTTCCCCTGCGTGGGATAGAGGTGGAGCTGCAGGTGTGGGCAACAATCTATGCTGTGCGGGTCCAAAATGACCACAGTTACCCCAGTAGACTTCTGACTTTTCAGTCTGTGCCGGCCAAATGTACCTACAGTTACCTGGGGAGGTTGGTGCAGGTCCCACCAGCTTCCTCCCTGCCACAGGTGGGGCTGAAGCCTAGCCTAGGTTTGCAGTACGATCTGGGTAAAAAGAAGCCAGTCCCTACTGTCACTGTGATTTTCAGTCAGTCCCGCTTCTTCTGATGTGGGGGGTGGAGTTAAAATGGCAGCTTACCAGCCTCTTTCTGACTTGGACAGGTTCCAACGTTAACTGTTCTTAGGATTATACTTTAGCCAGCTGAATTTACTAATCAGTAGCTGACGTCAGTGCCGAACCGTCTCTTCCTCCCCTGTTTTTGGGAAATGGAGCTTCCAATTCCATCCGCAGAATAGCACCTGAGGTGGCTTGTGCCATCAGTGGAGGATGGGCACCAGCCCACAGGGGCGTGGAGTTCTCTGCTTACAAATCTTCTCTCTAGATGGGCGGTCTCCTTCCATTCTTTCAAGGATGTTGCAGGATGCTCTTCTAGTCTCCTGGAGCCCCCAAACAGGTGTTTTAGATAGCTCTGGGTGATTACTAACTGCCCTGTAGCAAGAGCTACTCTAGGAGCTCTTTACTCTGCCGCCATCTTGCTAGTTGTCTTCCCTCTTACTCTTAATCACGCTCCTTGATTAGAAATTCTGGTTTGCCAGCATTTCTCTAAAAATATCTGGCCCACTGAAGTAAACCAAATAATCCAAGTATAGTTGGACAGATTCCAAAAAGTATGAGGTTAACACAGCCTGTGATTTAGAGTACACATTTATTAATATAGCCTAACTCTGCATTAGCATCAGCAGCTGCATCAAATATTGGCTCATATTAAAATTTTGAAGAACTAATATCTATATATTTTTCCATGTGAATTGCTTTTCTACTTATATGTATGCATTAAATATTGGAACCAAAGCACAGAAGAGAATATTAATCACTAAGTTGCCTGATGATATCTTTTAAAATGTTTGGAAAAGATTTAATATGTTTAATTCATTTTCTGTTTCATATAAATTGGTTTTACTTATAAATTTAAGAAGTTTATCATTTGTGTTCTTATTCAAATCATAGATTAAAATTTCCAAAAGGCCAGATGTTACATACCTCAAGTTATAAACAGAATCAGGTAAGGCTGATTAATATATTTTGATTCAATCTAACTACTAAAATTCAGCTCATTTTTTATCATCTTTTCTACAATGGTATCAATGCTTAATGTTAAAATAAACTGTATTATCAAGAACTATTTTCAAGAGAGATAACTAATAAAAAGTGAGTTTTTTGTTTGTTGTTAGTTTTTAAATAAATGCTTTACTTCCTTTGTAAAAGTAGTTTTCAAGTGGAGATGATTTTGCCTTCAAAGGGACGTTTGGCAAAGTCTGGAGACACTTTTGATTGTCACAGCCTGGGAGGTCAGGTGCAACTCGCATTTGTGGATAAAGACCTGGAATGGTGCTAAACATCCCTCAATGCACAGGTTAGACCCACAGCAAAAAAAATTATCCATCCAAAATGTCCATAGTGCCACTGCTGAGAAAACTGCTCTATGAAATTGTCTACATTACTGTTTAATGCTCATGCTCGTTAGTTTTAAAGAAGTGGATTAGTGGATTTTTTTTTCTAATTTTGGAAAGATCTGGAATATTCGTGATGTTAGTCTCTCCCTCAGTTTCATTGACAAGCAAACCCCAAAGCTCATTATTTACCAAACTGTCTTCTATTTCAAAAGATACAGAGGTAAGAATTCCAAGATAATTTGCTTTATTGTAGATTCACATAATATATTATCTTTTTAAAAATGAGAAATCCAGCAGTAAAAAAGAAATCTTTTCAATTCTATCTTTTAAGAAAACAAGCTTATTTTGACAAATGATGGTATTTTACTCAGAATATCCACTTATTCAATAACCCCTTTGCATCAACAATTTTTCAGTCACATCATTTTGATTACTTAGCTGTATAGTCAAGGTTAGAGTCACATTCTAGTGTTTAATTAAGTACTGAAATTTAAAAATGTGTTGGTATTATATTAGTTATGTGAGGACTAACTGCTTCAGCAGACAATCCTTAAAATCCTGGTGATTTACAAGAGTAAATGTTTATTGCTTGTTCATGTCTCAGTCTAATGCAGTAGGTAGGTATGGAGGATATGGACTCAGCTCCACATAGTCATTCAGGGGCAGAGTCACCCTCAGTTTTGAATGCATCTATCCTCAACACATGGCCCTTGAGGCCCTGACAGAGGGAAAGGAAGTAGAGGGAAAGCACACTAGATACTTAACCACTTTAGCCCATAAATCACTCCCTTTTACATTCTGTTGGACAAAACTATTGCATGGCCCCACCTAAATAAAAGAGGAACAAGAAGGGTCACCATGTCTGGACACTTGTGATGGTTTGAATCTGTATATACTCCAGAAAGACATGCTCTTAAATCTAATCCATTTCTGTGGGTGTGAACCCATTGTAAGTAGGACCTTTTGGGGGAGCAGATGTAGCTTAGTGGTTGAGCATCTGCTTTCCATGTATGAGGTCCTGGATTCAATCCCAGTACCTGCTAAAAAAAAAAAGTAATAATAATTAAAAAAAACTAAGTATTAGTGGGCCTTACTTTTGAATGTAACAGAGTTAGACTCATTTATAATTTTCTTACACATAGTTCTTCTGCCCGCCCCGCCCCCCGCCTTTTTGAGGTACCAGGACCAGGGATTGAACCCAGGACCTCATATATGGGAAGCTGGCACTCAACCACTGAGCCACATTGGCTCCCCTGAATTGTTTTTTTTTCTTTGCTTGTTGTTTGTTTTGCTGTTGTTTTTTGTTTTGTTTTGTTTTGGTTTGGTTTGGTATGGTTTTTTGGAGGGACCGGGGACTGAACCTGGGACCTACCATGTGAGAAGCAGGTGCTCAACTGCTTGAGCTGCATCTGCTCCCTGTCTTTTTTATTTGAACCTATAATAAGCATTATACTCATTAAATATATCTCCCAGAGACTTAAATATTTGGTCTGTTCATACGCTGGTTGAGCCCTGAATCTCAGCAGTGTTGCAACACCTACTCTCCAGTTCATTGGACTCACCCAGGACAACTAACAAAAGAATGATGGACAATGCGCAACCCAAGAAGCAAAGAGTATCTGCAACTGCAAGCAAGACGGTTCCAGTCATATGCCCCATAAGATCTAAACCCCCTCTCAATCAGAAGCAGAGTTGGGCATCACCATCCCAAAATCCTCAAGATAGAGGAACAAACAAACATAAGGGGGGGAATGTAACTATGGACTAAAGTAGACTTAGTCTAGTAATGGAAGAACTGGTAATATTGGTATAAAAACAGTGACCACCAAAGTTTATGAGGGGAGGGAGAGGGAACAATGGGGCATTTTGTGGACATTGGAATTTTTCTGCATGACGTTGCAATCATGGATACAGGCCAGTATACATTTTGTCTAAACCTGTAAAATTGTGCAGTGCAAAGTGTAAACTATAATGTAAACTATAGACCATAGTTAGCGGTGCTTCAATATGTGTTCATCAATTGTAATAACTGTACCACACTAAGGAAAGATGTTAATGGGGAAAAGTGGGGGAGGGGTAGGGGGCGGGGTATAATGGGAATCACCTATATTTTTTATATAACATTTATGTAATCTAAAGCTTATTTAAATTTTTTTTTAATTTAAAAAGTAGGACCTTTTTATGAGACTACTTCAATTAAGGTATGACTCACCTCAGTCAGGATGGATCTTAATCCTCTTACTGGTGTCCTTTATAAACAGGCTGAATACAGAGAGAGAAAGCCAGGGAAGCAAAAAGCTGAAAGTAACAGAACCTGAAAGAGAAGGGAGAGAACAGCAGATTCCACTATGTGCCTTGCCAAGTGGCAGAGGAGCTAAGAACCTCTGGCAGCCAGGCCCAGAGTACCTGTTTTAGGGGGAAAATTCTTGATGATGCTGTCAACACCCACATCTACTGAAGCTCATCATCCCTCTACTGTCACTGTCTCACTTGTGTTTTCTGATTCTCAAGATGAGGCATCTCCTTGGCATAAACTAAATAACATCCAGAACACACAGAGCAAGGAAGCTGAGAAAGTTAGGCTTATGCTGTCCAGGTCCAGCAATTCTGTCTTGGAGCAAACAGTTAAGGAGAGGGTAAAAGTTTACCTGATATCTAGCACAGGCGTTTCATTTTCATATTTGATGCTTTTTTTCTGGAATTATTCATTTTATTCCAAACTCAGTAAATTTATAGCCAGTTGGCCAGATTTGAGGGTGGCCCAGGGAACTCCTTAATTTTTGGCTCATGTCTGAAGTGAAGGCAGTCTAGTGGTGGACTGTGCCCTTAACCTGTGAAGTTCGGTCTGAATCGGATAGTTAGTTTCAGAATTGTCTTGCCTAAATAATAGCTTAAACAGAAGCACAAAATATAGAACAGATTCAAAAGGGTAATTTCAACGTTGAAGCTGGGAAATGACTTGGGATTTTTTCAATTTGGCCAATCTCCCCCTTACCGTGTTCTCATAGGCAACCTTCGAGGGAGAACAAGGGAAGAAACTTTGAGACCCACTAGTCTATACTAAATAATTAAAGCTTGGTTCTCATAACAGCAGGACTCAGGGTGAGAAAGAATAATAAGGCAAAGGGAAAATGGCAGCAGTAACTTGAATTGTATCCTTGATGAAACTACTGATCAAATATTTTGATTGAAGAGACTTGTCAGTTCAATCAATTGAGCAGTTGAGTTCAGGTAATGTGACTTCCACTGGGTTGATCAGCTACTAGAATTGACCTCATTGACTGGTTGGTTGACTTAACACAGATGAATCGTTGAAGGCATAATGTAGTAAATAAATCCATTAATTAAAAATACATACTTTAAAAAGTGTTCTGCTTAACTATGGAAATAATTTTGGCCAAAACACTTGTTAAATTGTCTTGTAATTATGCAAAATAAGTTGTCATCAGCTGCCTTATGCCTCCCCCAGACACTCAGGTATCTGGGTGACAAGAAACATCTCATCAAATGGTGTCCATGTCCTGAAACAGACCTTACATGCTCAACCTGGAGAAAATTTCTGATCTACCTATTGCATCTTAGAGTTGCAATTAACAAAGAATGGCTCCTCAGGGTGATTTTTTTTTTTTTTTTTTTTTTTTTTTTTTAATGGCTGTTGCTTGCTTTTTCCAAATTCACAGAAAGAGACCTGACTTTCAGGAAAAAGATCAAGTTCATGTGATTTCTAGCTTCAGCCTTGTCAATGATTTTTACTAAACAATTCTGGGAGAAGTATTTTTACTTTCCTGAGCCTTCATGCCCACGCCTGCAATATGGATGTGTGAATAGATAATACTCATCTTGGATATAGTTAGAATTTAAAGTGGCTTTGTTCACCAAGGTGCAATTTGTATACTTTTCAGTGTTTATAATAAGAGAACCCTTCAAATTCTTTATGGCAATATTTAGCATGAGTCATATTTTCTTCAACTGGCATATTTATTCAAGGTATGATATCAGAAGAAATTATGATCCCCAGTGTTAGAGACATTTGGCAAAATAAATGTGTTTGCTTGAAAGATTATAGCGCAAGTGTTTAGCTTCATGATTATGTAAATTCCTGTTATTTTCCCTGAGAAAACACACACACACATACATATAACTCTGATGAATTTACCAGATCAGAGCTAGAATGTAAACATTATTGTTATAAATTTCTGCCATGCTACAGTGTTTATAAGAAATTATTTTTAATGTATTACACATTTTAACACACGCCAGATTGTTGGCTGCCCTTCTTGCCATATGGATTTAACCAAGTTAGCAGTCAGTGTTGAACATGTTCTCTGTTTAAAAAAATAATGCTTACAGAGAAGGACTATGGGAAGCCACTTGCATAAATGATTTAGGTGGATGATTAGCAATCAGAACGAAACAATTCTGTGTTATTTGGCACCTATCCCATTAAGGTCATGCTTGACGAGTGCTTTCCCAAACCCTCAGGTTTAGGTGAGAGGTTTTTGTTTCTGTTTTTTAAGGTACAGAATGTTTTCCAACACTTTTAAAATCAAGGGATTGGGAATAATAAATTTTCTTGTAATAAGAATTTATACATCTTGAACTCTAGCTTACTGCAGTCTTCCAATGCATCCTCTTCAAAACCAAGATTTTTAAAATTCTAGATGAATTTTGGAATAATTATTAAATACTTCTGGGCTTCATATGGTAAGATACTTCCCATTCTCTCTCTCTCTCTTTTATTCTGTTTTGTTTATTTAGACAACGTCCTATGGGTACTCAGTATTCATCCAAGTTATAGACCTTGATTTCCCTTTAAGAACCCTGTCCACCCACTCTCACACCTGTCTTATTTTTCCCACTCCCCATTCCCATTTCTAGAAATCTGTATTTACTGACCATCTAAGACTCAGCAGTTTTCAGTTTGAATTTATGCCACCTTCCTTGCTTAGTTTGAAAGATTTTCTTTGTTGGCCATCAGTCACATTTATTATGCTGTTAATTAAGCACAATTTGTCTGAGTCTCCCCTATTTCTTGGAATGCATGTGTAGTGAACTCCATGTAAATTATTTGGGATTGGCAGGAGTGATTTGGCGAGAGGACCAAATTTTCTATAATCACCCTCATCCCAGGTCAGCCGCATCAGATGGAGGTGTCTGGTAACTGACCGTGCAGGGTGAAGTCCACAGATGTCTGCGGCATGTGTGGGAGACACCTGCTATTTCACTCCCCTTCTTACCTCTCCCGGAGGTCAGGATAAACAAGCTCAAGTAGCAATAGAGGAATTAGAATGGCGAGATTTTAAAAATGTATTTCATTATGAAGAAGTGACTTGTGACTTTTACCTTAAATACTACATTAAAGCTGTATATTTGGTTTCAGTAAATAAAAACATATTTTTAGGTATGTGGTAATGGTTGGTGATGTTTACAAAATGGTGTTATCCATCAAACTAAGATAATGCTTCCAAAATTAATCACATGAAAATCACAATGCATTTATTACATTATGAGTTGATTCAAATACCTCCAACTTGCTCTGTAAAAACTATCTTGTAGATGTTAATTATTGACTACTATAAACTATAAGATTACACACTATCAACATCAGATATGAACTCTGACTAAAAATTATATTGAGTACCACAGTTTGGTTTTGTGAGTTTTGTGCAAAACTGTAGATTCTTTATTGTGTACTTGAACCAACATAGACAACATATTAAATGACAGCTTTTATTAAACACACTAGATAAAAGAACTGGTAGGCACTCTACTTTTTGTGACAGGGACACAGTTTTAAGATCATAATAACATATAGGAACACACGTTTCATGGAATAGTATTAAAATGCAAAATCAAGGAAAAATCAAGTTCTTGGTATTTTAAAATATTTTCACTAAGAATAATTATATATTATTATTTAAATTGTACTAAGTTCCATCTCGATGTCTAACTCTGTGTTAGCTCTGAAAATACAAAGATTCTTACAGTCTAGCAGGATAAGTAGGCATGTAAGCAGTTACAAAAAAAATGCATCTTATTATTTATGTATATATACTTACCTTTTCCTGGAAATGGTCAGGATGGGCTTCTGGAAGGAACTCATATTTGAACTTCTTCAAGTAGGTATAAGAATTTTTCAGATAAATGTGGCAATACTAAAGAAAAAATAATATTTTGGGAAATTGTAGATGAGAAAGAACATGCAGTGTCTCAAAAGTGCACATTTTTCAGCATAGCAGAAATGCAGACTTTTAAGGAACGTTTTTGGAGATTACCAGGGCCTGATATGCCACATATCTCTGCTTCCTTGATTAGATCTGATCCTGTACCCAGTGGATCAATGGTGCCTTAGGTTTCCTTTTATCATTCAAGTAACTTTGCTTTGTTAGCTGCTGTGTTGTTTTTACCTTTATTTACAATGTTTTTCCAAATCATGTGGGCTCATGAATCATGGTGCACATGCAAATGAGAAGCATAATGAACATTTATTCCTGAAAATGAAGTTTATAACAGGTTCAAAGTTGACACAAAGTGATGAGTCACATACATAGGAACAGAGATTTAGATATGAGTTCAACCCATGCATTTAAGAGATGAGGAAAATGAAATCTAAAAATGTTTAGACCTGCCCAAGTGACCTGGCAGAACATTGCCAGAGGCAGAATAAAAACCAACCTCGGCTTTCTCCACACCACCACCCACCCCCTCCACTTGGTTATTTTTCCTTCTTAGAGTCAAGTTCACTGATAATATGAGGGATGGGGCCATCAGGGAAGTACAACTTCAAGGAGGGAACTTCAGCTCTAGAAATGCGAGGTCACACACTATGTACAGCTGTCACCTCCTTTTCTTTTAGAAAATAACGATTTTGCTGCTTAGTGGGAAATAAAATCCTAAATTATAGCAAGGCAGAAAATGATGATGATATAGTCTTTTGTTGATTCTCAGGTGGTTAATGATCAGTTGAATTAATGGTCATTTATCTTTTCTCTGCTAAGACATTTTTCAGTTCCAATTCATAGAAGTTAAAATCAGAAATGCTTTCTAAAGTAGAAAATGGAGAGAAGTAGGGAAGCTAATTATCAAGGTATGTATACAGAAAAGAGAGATTTAGCAAATCAACACATTATTTATGGAAATATTAAATATAAAACTTGGTTAGATTTCATGAGCCAAGTATAGAATATTTATTTAAATTATTATACTGTTAGCTGGGAAACTTATTTTTATACTATAAATCTATCATTAATTTTTATTTGCCCTTGAAAAAATAGGGAACTTGTGATATGACTATATAGTAATGAGACCTACTGGTCCTGCAGATTCTTTGCTCCATGGAGAGGAATATAATCAGAGGCAGTCCAAGGCATGGCCCTCTAAACTCAGGCCCCAAGGCAAGGGTCCTGCTAGCCAAAGTCTGAGGCCTGTTCGGGTTTGGGGTCATGATGCATAACATAGATCATGATGAGTTTGAGAACACAATGGAATATCTCGTTGTACATTTTCTAGAGGGGATTGGAAATATCAACCTGAAAATCAGGAATGAAGGTGTAATTTTAGAAATCTTATTTTAGTGTTCATAATTGAAGGCTGGAGATTGAATGAGATTTCCATGGGAGAGATTATGGAGAGGAAAGAAGAGGATAGTTGAGAATTGCACTTGGAAATTGCCCACATACAATATATTGATTTAGGTCAGTATTGCATCATAACAAAAGTATAATTTATTGAGCCCCTACTAAGTGCTAGACAATTTGTATGGATTAACCCATTTAATCCTCAAAATCCCCTGAGGTAAATGATATTATTATCTTTATATTATAGATGAGGGAGCTGCTGTAGTTCAATTGCTTTTCTTGTATTTCTCCCTGATAAATCAAGAGTAGAGTGTGTGGCAAAGCAAACTGCTCACTTTTGCTACACTGCCACATAACTCTCATTTAGGTACATAGCCTCCTAAAAGGAGCCTGAAGATCTGTTATGGGCACAGAAAGAGGTTACAGATTGCCCTAAGTATAGGAAGTATTAAGTCTTTTCTTGGGATTTTGTTGTTGTTTAATGGACATAGAAATTGTTGACATTTACCTGAAAGCAAGAAAAACAGGTGTACCCAGCTCTGTGTAGGTGGATAACTAAACTTTTCCTTAGCTTGTCTCTCTCTCTCTCTGAGTTGTTAACTTAAGAGACATCATCAGACAGCAGACGAAAGTATGTTTCCAGGTGCTCAGGGACTTTGTTGAATCATCAACTGACTCATGAAGTTTCTAATGTTTGGCATTGTTGAACAAACTGTATGATCCCTCAAAATGATGTGTACTCCTTTTGATAATGTATGATAATTCATGTTCTTTTAGATATTGTTAATAGGAACATTGACCCAGAACACACTTACAGAATGAACCCTTATTTCTCTAAGGAATGTATTCTAAGAGCAAATGGTATTGTTTTTAGTAGCAAGTAAATTGTGCTGTACCTGCAAAAAAGGATGCAAGAAATGCTCTGTTTATAATTATAGCAACACATAGTCTTCCTCTCCCAGATTAAAAATGTTAAAAGGGAAATTTAGAGAGATGTTGGGTAAGGAATTCTAATGAAATAAAATCCAATGTAATTAGATGACATTCAAAGCTTTCAGCATCCTGGGTTTCCTTTATTCTATGATGCTCATATATTTAGAATTTGAAATTATTTTTGATGACTTGAGGTTGCAAATGTATATCACTCAGGATGAGCTAGGTTATGCTGGATAAACAACTTCAGCTTTTAAAGGCTTAAAACAGAAAAGGCATATTTCTTATTCCTGATGCATATCCAAAGTGGATTGGCTGGGGGCTCTGATCCATGTCTTTGCCTAGGGTGAAGGAGTTTCTACCATCTGCAGCAATACCAATGCCATGGCAGTGGAAAGGGAACTTGGGAAATTTCACACTACTTGTGATAGCTTCTACCCAGAAGTGACGCCCATCACTTCTACTAACACTTCATTGGCCAAGGTATGCTCATGACCATGCCAATCTAAGAGGATGGTAATGCAGTCCCACCGTGTGCCCAGAAGGAGGAGAATGGAAATAATTGGACGACCAGCACCGATGACTACATCGGTCAGGTTAAAACTGACTGTTCAAAAGAGGCAAATGTGAAATTTAGACGCACATGAGTTGTCTTCACAACTTTTAAAGGTGGGCATATTCTTGCAGCTTCTTTTGAATACTTTATTTCATTTGTTGGCATTTTGCTAATGAAGTCAAGGTGGGATTTTTATTGCATTTTTGCCCTTTTCCACTTAACTTTGTTCTTGAGACTCAAACTGTTTTACTCACTCTAATGTTTTAAAAAGTGTGATATGAAAATTGTGATGTGATTGATATTGGATTGGTTAGCTCCATTGCCCCTTCCTAACAATGGCCACAACATTTCTTACAATGTTCATGGGGAGTTGTATGATTCTACTTTATGGTCTTGGACCATAAAGCTCAGTATTATTCTTAATATTGACTTTTTTTTTTTTAATTTAAAAGAAGTGTTTTCATACATTTCAGAACGTAAAGCAAGACAAATAGTTGAGTTTATTGTTTTGAATCTTTAAACCAGAAAGATCAAAGAGCCACTAATTTTATGCCACTAATTTTATCCCAAGCTTATTTGAAAGCAGATTGTCTTTTAAGCAGAATATTACAATTGCTACAGAGTAGTAAGAATGTTTGCTGTGTGTATATATTCACATGGCTTAGATCGAGCCCATCCAGTTACTGAAACTGTTGATGTATTTATAATACATTTTGAAAACTGACCCCCACATATAAAAATGGTGAATTGTATAATGACTTTTCAGACCTGTAAATTTGTATGCTCTGGTACTGAAATGGTTTTCTAATTCACTTATTTCTTGAGGCTAAGTTTTTGCCATGTGTTTCATTTGCTTTCTAAGTGCGTAAATCAGTGGTATCTGGATCTCTTAGCTCTAATATTTTGAAAATCCAATTCTTGCCATTGTGGTTTATGGCTGCTACAATAAAGCAAAATGCAATTATAATATTTTCTGAAGATTCACAAGGCAACAGGTCAACATATCAATGGCAATGGCCTTTGAGTAAAATCTAAAGATATGAATTAGTTCTTACAAGTATCTTTTTCT
>JAQZBX010083153.1:0-13435 GCA_029593785.1 Cabassous unicinctus
CTATTCATAAAACCTGACACCACAGTGCCTGGCACAAATGAGCCATTTTTGTTGACAGAATAAACTTGAAATACATATGAAACTGTAAAATTTGATTGACGGTGATTGTGGCCGATGGGTCTAAAGGATGACCATTAGCAGGAGTCTAAAAGAGTCTATTAGGGCTGATCACGTTTGCATTTATTCATCCGATTTACAAAAACGGACTTAATATCTTGGGTACCTCCTCTTTGCATATCAACAATATGTCATTTTCTGGATTTCTTATTTAAATGTTTCAGTATTTTTTTTATTAAGGCATATAAAGAAAATTAACTTTTAAAAAATTATCACTTATGTCCTCAATCAGTTGGGTCCAGCTTTTGTAATATATTATTTCTCCATTGATCTTTTCCATTTGAGTAAAAACACTGCAATGCTATTGACAGTTTCACTATATTAAAAAAAATTTTTTTGGATTTAGTTAAAATATTGTCCTCTATATTAAGGGAATTAAGGTTGCGTGGCTGCTCCCAGTTCTTCAAAGCAGGCAGCATGATGGTAACAAAAGGCTAAGCTTGTTATAGCATATGTCCAGTTCCAGCTGGCCTTCCAAATTCAGTAATTATCCTACCTTGTCCTTTACCATTAGTGTCAATAATTCACATGCTAGTGACTAAAATCTTAAATTTATTTATTCCCATCATCACATTTGGCCACATGAAGAAGACAACTGATTGCTTGCTGACAGTTTACTCCTATTTAACAGACTGACCACATATTTATTGAGCATCATACTATGAGACAGAGATTGTGTTCCATTGCTTATACCTATGAAATTGCCATTTTTGGAATATTTCCAATAGTTACTCTGCCCTTAGTAAACTTAACATTAAATTTGTGAAATGAGGCATTCCAAAAATTATTCTAAGAACAAGTAGAATGGTCTTAGTATCACAAAAGATATAAGGTAGTATGATAGATTGAATCATATACCCCAACAATGGATACATTCTTAAACTTAATCTGCATTCATGTGGGTATGAACCCATTTGCAAATAGGACTCTTTGAAAATATTATTAGCTAAGGTATGGCCAAATAGAAACAGGGTGGGTTTTAATCCAGAGAAGCCAGAAGGTATGGAAGCAAGAAGTCAGAGAAAGCTACAAGAGGAGACCAAGGATATCACTATGTGAAGAAGGCAGACATGCAAGTCAGGGAACCCCAAGGACTGTGGCAAGTCATCACCAGAACTGTAAAGACTCTGAGATTCCGACATCTCAATTTGGGATTCTTTGTCTCTAAAATTGTGAGCCAATAAGTTCTTGTTGTTTAAACCAATCCACTGTGTGGCATTTGTTATAGCAGCTCTGGCAAACTAAGACAAATGGTGTGGGGATTGAAGGAGAAAAGAAATCATCTTCTGTTGAGGTGAGTAAGGAAGTTTAATATTGCACTTAATTATGGCTTGAAAGTTGGGTAGAATTTACAAATGGAAATTCAGGAGGGCATTTTTTGTGAAACCAATTTGCACCGCATATATGGAGGAACTGACTAAGTAGTTTGGTTCTCTCTGAATAAAGGGAGAATATGGATTTACTATGGTAAAATTGGGGAAATTATGGAATTTGTTGCCTATATTATTGATTTTCTGGGGTGGTTCCATTAAGGAACCTTTAATACTTAGAAACAAATAGTTATCTAGTGGCTTTCCAATCCAAGTTGCTAGTAATTTCCTTTTTGCTGCCTATTTTTAGACTATTTAATTGTTCCAAATCAAGAATGTTATGAGAGGAACAGAAGGATAATTTCAATTTAGTCAGTTTTGCTATTTGTTAGCTCTGGTAAATGTTCTGATGCAGAAGGTGATAGGAAATAATGATTTTCAGTAATTGCCTATGGAGAATGTTAAGCAGCAAACTGCTGTATCTGATGGCAGAATGTTGCATCTGTGGCTGTTTCTGGGACTCCAAGATTATATTTCTCTATCAAAAATAGCTTTATGTGAGCTCCATGGGTTAAAGAGTCCAAGCACACATCTGTGTATTTAAATTATCCATGCTGTAACTGTCCTGCATTATGTTGAAGGAATGCGAGCTATTTTTAAATATATATAGTCATGTTCCCTAAATAGACTCTCCTTAAAAGAAAAATTAGAACTCCTAAGCACTCATCAATGAAGGAGTTTGCTTTTGTTCTTTAAGTAAAATGTAAAAATTTCCCTTATGAATTTAGTTTGTCTTCTGGCTGTTTGCAATTTGATCACAAGGTCAAAGTGTTTTTCCATGTGACACATGTTCTACAGCAATTGATTGAGTATTCAGAATCCTTTACTGGTTAAGACCAAAGTGAACTTCTTTACTGAAGAACATTAAATAAGTGGAGAGGTAGCCTACATTTATGGATAGGAAAACATTATATTTAAAAGATGTCCATTTCCCCAAATTTGTTTATCAAATTAAATAAAATGTTAACCAAAATTCCAATGAGGTTATTCATTGGACTCACTAAGTTGATTTTAAAATTTAAATGAAGGCCCAAGATACTAAAATTAGCCAAGGTTTCTGTGAAAAAAAGAAAAGGAGGGAAAAAGAGGAGGAAAGAGAGTTTGTACTACAAAATATAAAGACATTATAAAGTGATAGTTCATAAAAGCATGTCTTATTGACACAGTGATGGACAAACTGACAATGAAACAGAGGCAGACCATGTCTTACCGGAACTTTGACAAATGACAAAGGGGACATGGCAAGGTGGGATTATTCAACAAATGAGCTGGAAATAATGGTCATTCATGTGGGAAAGAAAAAGAAAAAGAAAAGAAAAAAGCTCTACCTGACACCATCACAAAACTCTAAATGTATCCAATAGCTTACATTTCAAAGGGAGAAATTTAAGAGTCTTAGAAGGAAGTTTATTAATATGTTTCTCACTTGTAGTGGGGATCATATCTTAAACATGACACAGAAGTGCCAACCATAAAATAAACATAAAATAAAATAAAAATAATTAATAATTTTTAAATTAAAATTATTACAACTTCCACTTGTCAACAGTCACCTTAAAAGAATTGAAAAAAACTCCATTGATACCTGGGCAAAACATTGCACAGAACAGTAAACATATGAGACCAATAAATATTAAAAAAAAAACACAAAAATCCCTCCTCATCAATAATAATCAGGGACAGGCAAGTTAAGATCTTGATCTGCTCACTTTATAAACATTTCATTGTAAAAGTTTAAAATTTCAAGATTTATAACAAATACACATAAATGGAAAGCTCTTATACATTATAACTGGACCTTAAATAACTCCAACTTCTTTGGAAAGCAATTTGAAATTATCTTGTAAATTTGAATATGCCCATACCCTAAAACCTATCAGTTCCCTGAAAAACTCTGTAATTATTTCAGGAAACTTGGATAAAAGTGTTCCCAGCACTGCTGTTCATAATAAACAAATGGAAATAATCCAAATACCCATCAACAGCAGAATGAATAAATAGCTCCTGCCAGATTCACAAACTAGACTAAAATGTCAAAAGGAATGAAACAAGAAAAATAAATAACATAGATTACTACATTATGAATATAATTATGGTAAATTATTTATTGCTGACAAACATAACTATATATTTATAAAAGAAAGTATATGATAAATATAGCATTTAAAATATTGGTTACCAGGGGAGAGATGGTGGAGAAGGAGTGAAGAGGTTCAGAGGAGAGGGGCCAGAGAAAGAACACATGTGGGGATGTAAGTTATTAGAAATAGCATAGATACTGAGATGTATTTTGCATTAATAGGTATCCATTATATTATTAAATAAATAAATAAATAAAATAGGCAGGCCATGCATAGACCAACGATGATATGTGTGATGAATCTAGGTTTTGATTAAATCAAGTCATGCATCTGAAGTCCAAGCCAAAAAGAAATAATATATTTATAGTTCCCAGATTTCAAGAAAAAAAAAACTTTAGATTAAAATGTTTATTAGAGTGTGAACAGGGGGAAGGGAATATGAAAAAAAAACTCATTTAGATACATTAAATTTAAACTGAAGTATATCAATGAGAGATAATTTCTAAAAGCTTAGAGAAAGTAAGAAGAGATTTCCCACAAAGAAATAACAAGTAGCTTGACCGCACACTGCTCAATAGTAGTACAGGCTCCAAAGAGAAGACAAAGTAAAGTTTTAAAGTATTGATAAAAAGTAAAAACTTTGAGTTCAGAATGTTTATCCAGCCAAATTGCTATTCAATTGTGATGGCATAATGAAAATACTCTCAGACTTACAATGTCTTAGAAATTTGTTATTTAAGAACCTATATTGGAAGCACTGTTAGAGGAAGTACTCAAATGAAAACACCCTGAAGGAATGCTATAACAGATCTGTTGTGTTTGCTTTTTTTTTTAAAGGAAAGCTTCCTTTTAATTTTTAAGAAAAATTAACTCAAGAGAAAGGAAAATAAAACCAGTCAACCAAAATTCTAGACAACCGACAGGTAAGCAAAGGAAAATAGAAAGAATGTTAAAATACCCATCTTTTCTGGGAAAGATTCTATGTGAGGGAAGACAAGAAAGAAGAAATAAATAAAATAAATGCCCCATTAAAAACAATATCAAATAGGAAAGCAGAAATAATTTATAATATATTCAGCAATTATAATATATAAAATGGATTAAACTTACCAATTAAAAACAATATGGTATCTTTCAGAGAAATGCTGAAAACAAAGAAGAGCTTGACATGATTACAGGGTTA
Source organism: Cabassous unicinctus (assembly GCA_029593785.1). NCBI lineage: Eukaryota > Metazoa > Chordata > Mammalia > Cingulata > Chlamyphoridae > Cabassous > Cabassous unicinctus. Next base: position 4,752 of record JAQZBX010083153.1, read on the forward strand.
AGGGAGGATTTTTAAGTTGTTTTTCTTTTTGATAATACAAGTCACTTGACAGGTTGTTTTATGGTACAAAGAAGGAAGCAGTAGAAAAATATTTGATGATCAAGAAAGAGGCTATAATCAAATAAGCAAGGTTTCAGAGGAGAAAATAAATGATATGAAGAGAGACCACTGACAAGGTAAGTACAGATGGACAGGTACTTCCTTTTTTCTGCCGTGCAAAGAGGGGAGTGGGAAAAGCATAGGGAAATGAAATACTTTTGAGGAGGTAAAAAGCTTCACAGCAGAGTTCTATGAATTCTGTTGATTAAAGTCAAAGTAATAATCTACTAAATACACAGGAAGATAGAAAATTGGAGTTGAGATGCCAAAGAGTATAATCTGGAAAAAAAAATTGGGAACATTTTATAAAGATTCAGTAAAAGATGAGTAAATGGCAACTGAGCACCAGCTGTGTTGAGACAGGATGAATTTGTAGAGAAAGAAAGCACCAGTGGTTCATGATTTTCTTGAGGACTGTTCCAAAACCTGCAAGTGGAGAATGTAAATGCTGGAGTGTCTAGGTTAGATTGGTTAGATAGGTTGGGTAAGGGGATGACAAGTACAGATTCTTGAGGGAGTGTTGTCAAGATTAGTCAAGACTGATTGTGGAATCTAGACGAGTTAGGAAAGCAAATAAATCCAGAAGAGGCTTATGAGCTGGAAAACAGGGAGAAGTTGAGAAAATAAAAGTTTCTTGAGGCCTAGGAACAAGTTTAAAAGTAATGAATAAGTAAGAGAGGGAAGAACAGAAGTTGAACTCAGAAGATGGAAATTTCCCAGAGCTAGTCCAATATGTAAGGATTCTTGCTAATGTGAGTGAAGATGGAGGATACTGGAATTTAGGAGTTAAAAAATCACAAGACTAAAGGTGGAAAGAGTTACCTATGAAATCAGAAGTTTATATATGAGACACTTTTTATGCCACTGAAAGGGGAGTTTTAAAAATTACCTCTGGAAAAATATGAAAAAAAAATCTTATTTCTGGATCTTCTTTTTATTCAACCTGTTTCCAATGAATTGATTTTTAAATGTCAGAGTAGCTCATTGCCCAAACTTCAAAATGCATTTCCTTTATGGAGGCAATTCATTATACTTACAACTACCTGAATGTGTTTGATTTACATTCTCTAGAGTAAAAATGAAAATATTGGTTTAAGAAGGTGGCATTTGAAAGCAGTGAGAACTATGAAGGGTGTGCATTCAGTGTGGAAGTAGACCTGCTTATCTCTTATCTTGAAGGTAGAGTTCCCTGAAGACAAAAATCAATGCATTCTAAATGAGAATAATTTTGTTGTTATTGCATTGAGTAAGCATAAAACCACTAAAAGGATCTCTAAAACTGTATACGGTCTTGGTTTTTTACTTCAAATAGTGTTTACAGCACTGTCAAATTACAAGTGTGGAGTTATGTTAAAAATACTAACAAGACAGATGATGACCTATAATCAGTACATGCAAAGCTTCTGTTAGTACCTTAACACTTCATGCAAAATAGCAATTATTTTTTGTATAACAATTATTTAAAATAAGTTTAATATATTTTTGAGATGGAGACCTTTTCCTTATAACACTCCTTAGCAAATATAGCTGTAAGATTCATATATTGAGGAATGCTGTAAAATGTGATATAACTTATCCCCCTACAGAGATTGCTGGGAGCAATTTTTGGAGGCCATCAACTAATGCTGCGTGAGAGGGTTTCAAGAACCCACCCATCCAGGATACCACTATAACACATTCTGATCATAATGCAGCATAGAGTAAATTTCTTTGCAGCCAGAAACAAGCTCAAATTTGATATTTTTCATAATAATAGACAGTTATCCCACCTTTAGCAAGGTTTCACTTACATGTGTAGTTTAACCACTGAACTCAAACAGTCTTGCCAAATAAAATACATTTCTTCAGAATAGCACAATCAAGCAAGGCTTATTCCTTAAGCATAACACAAGGCACATTATTATCTGTATCCTGTTCCCATGTTTTTTCTGCATCTGTATTCATTTTTTTTTTACAAAAGCATGCATATTGAAAGGCATTATTCCAGGATCTGAGTCAACATTGGAAATGTGGTCTCTGCCTTCATTTATCTTAGTGACAGGCATCAACTAAGTTAGCAAATAAATTCATAAGTTAAAATTATAGAAAGTGTAATGATGAAAACAAATAAGTTTTGTGGAAGAGAAATACAAAGTGGGAGACCAAAGATAAAGTAATTTAAAACATTAAAAATTAAGAAGAGGAGAGTAACCTAATGTAAAGCAATAAATTCATTTCAAGAGAGGACTAGATCTCTGAATAAGAGATAATTAAACTGAGTTTGGAAAAAAAATGTAAAAATTAGGCATTGGGAATATGGGGTAAAAGGTTGGAGGAGGAGTAATTGAATGGTCTGTGTAGAAAAAACAGCAGTACAAAGATCTTGTGTTGGGAGTAAACAGGACACATCCGAGGAAAGAAAAAGTGCAGTGAGGTAGATAGAATATGGTGTGAGATGAGACTAGTGAGCTGAAGATGCAGGTAAACTAGAGCAGAGCTGGGCACCCCAGTATGATCTCATTTCCACACATGATACTCATTTTTTATCCTTCACATTTTCCACATTAATATAATTCCAAACAAGTCATTTCTGCTTGTGTAAGCCAGTCATCCTCTGTCAAAATCCCTATCACAGAAATATACGCATGCGGTTGTTATAGTCTTAACTATTAGTAAACATGCTAATGAAAACCGAGGACACTGATATAATGACAAACCACCTAAATATTCCTAAATATTCTTCCCTTTTAAAACAGTTTGAAAGCCCTCTGAGCTGAACTTCTCTTATGATATGTATACACACACACACATTTGCACACACATATGTATACACTGTGAGTTTCAGAAAGGGAAAATGTACAATTCTCAGAACAAGAGTCAATACAACTACTCAACATTTTACATCCCTATGATTGCTTTATTTAATTTAGTGCAAAATATTTCGGAATAAATTTCGCTAGTGTTAAGGTTTGTAAGCATTGATGAAAAGTTGTGACCAATTTGAAAAAATCCTCAAATATTTAAATAATAGAAGAAAATATTTAAAACAATACTGTTTAAAAATGAAAGTGGTTATCAACACTTCAGTCTTCCAAATGGATAACATCTTTTACAGTAGAGGGAAAATAAATCTCTAAGCTACTGCTTTTTACTTAGAGACTGACAGGGATTAGAGAATAGAAAACAATGAAATGTCAAAGCCTCAGGCAGCTTTTCCCCGTCTACTGAAAGAGAAGAATGGGTATAAATAGCCTACTGTTTTAGCAAAGGCAAAAGCATTGAGACTTTGGGTATACAAAATTATGCTTGGAGTCTTGCCAAGCATAATTTAGAGAACTAAATTGTTTTGCATAATATTGGGGTTTGAGTCTCTATGAGAGGGCCTAAGGGTGTGACCAGGGAGAAAGGAAAGATGAGAGTCTTGAGGGGAAAGGAAGATGAGTAACATGATCATAAAATCTCTCCATTGTGCCTGTTAGTTCGCCTGAGTGTGTGTGTTTGTACTGGGAACCTTATAAAGAGACTTTATTCCATCTTCATCTAAGTGCAGAACAGAGGGAAAACGATTGCTAAGTACTGAGATACAAGTAAAATGGATAGTTCAGAAGAAACAAAAACTCAGACAGAATTAATTCTAAAAACAGAAGCCCCCTAGAAATTAACAGAAATCTTGTGTAGAGCCGTGGAACAGCTACAGAACATGGGTAAGGGCAATCGAAACAACTTTTCTTTTTTAATTTCAAAGGACAAAGTGACAATTGAGTTTCATTAATTAACAAGTAATAGAAACTCAGAAGCTAAATTATCCCTCTAGCCAAGAGCTATAAGGAAGCTATGATACTGAGCAAAAATGGATTCTTTTCTCCTGATACATCTTTAAAGCCAATTCCTGAGACACGGGTTTCAAAGAGAAAAAGAGTTTATTGGTTGAGCGAGCAATGGAGCACAGTGGCCTCATGGTCCCAAACTGCCTCCTTCATCTGCAGAAATTCTAATATTTTATAACACTGGGGTGATAATGAATAATTGGGGTGGAGCTGGACACAGGTTCCTTCATTAATAAACGTTAAGGCGCTGAACCGGAACAACAGGGGTATGGTAGCAAACTAGGGTCAGTCAGGAGGATTTGGGATAGGGGTATACAGAGCAAACGTCAGTTACAAGGTCTTTCATATGGATATTAAACAGATGTGGGCACAGTGGTTATCATCCTGATAGTAAGTATGCACAAAGGTGAGTCAGTCTATAAACAAAGGTAAAGCCAATCGAGAATTACCATTACAAAGGTAAGCAGACACAAGTGTGAAGTTAAGTCTAGAGTAACCATAAACAGGAGTGAGACCACTCTAACTAGCTTCAGTAGTTTCAGATATTAACATTTTGCTATTTTATAATATAAAGGCATCTATATAATGATTTAGTAATCATAATTATTTGTTAATTCCTAGCCCTCAGTTACAGCTATAAGAAGAGCTATCTTAAGGATAAAACATACCTATCAATCATTGGGTTATTTTCTCTCCCTCAATTTCCCATGAAACTCCCCTCTCTGAGCCAACCATTTAGATACTGAGGCAGGTTAGTATAGGGAAAGAGGGGAGGCAGCTGAGGCAGCTGAGAACATGGCCATGAGACCCCACCTAGAAACCTTCTGCTACTAAGAACAGAGCTGGAAAGACCCCACTGAGACCCTGGCCAAGAGATCCCATTTGGAACTCTTTCTGGGATCAAGAGGAAGCCCCAGATAACTCTAAATAGGCCTCTCATTGATCCCCTGAGAGCTAACAGGTGGGGATAGAACAGGAAAGAGCTGGGCCTCCTCCCCAGCATTAGGAAGGGGGAGGAGGAAAGATCTTAAAATGGCCTAACTTGGGCCCCACATGCACAACTTAGCCTGTAGCACACCCGCAACCATGTCTAGGGTTATGTGCTGTTTTTTTCTTTTCTTGTTTCTTAATAAACTCTACTCACTTGCCTATCCTATAGCATGTCTTTAAATTCTTTTATGGGACATAACCAAGAACCTAGAAGCCCAGAACCCAGAGCATTCTGCTAACAATACATTGGAGTTCTTAAAACTTATTTCTATAAACCTAACCTGGAAGGTACTTCATATTTAGTATATTTTATGCAAGTAAACAATGATATTTCTAGGGACATTCACTGTATTAGCTGCTTTGTGCTTATTTCTCTCAGTTATCACCTGATGTACCTACAAACCCATGAACCTACACATCTTCATTCCTTCTGTGCACAGCATCTAGGAAGAATTAACTGTCCTTCCTACAACTTGCCCAAATGTAAAATAAGTAATGGTTCTGAGGTTGTTATTCCTGGAATAGATCTCATGCTTTAGGTACCACTTGCAATTGTCTTACTAAAGAGGAAACTACAGCTCAGAGAGAGTAATTGTCTAGTTGAGATCTCAATATGAGAAGGATCAGCTTCTCTGGTATTTCCCTTTCTCCTTCCCTCTCTTCCTTTCCTTTCCTTTCTTTCCTTTTTCTTCTTTCTTTTTGTATCAGCTTTATTGATATATGATTCACATACTATACAATTCACCCATTTAAAGCGTAAACTAATTATTCATAGAGTTGCATAACCATCACCACAATCAATTTTAGAACATTTTTGTGACCCCAAAGAGAATCCCCATAACCATTAGCAATAACTCCCTATTTCCCACCAACCCTTCCATGCCCAGACCTAGGCAACCACCAATCTGCTTTCTGTTTCTACAGAAGTGCCTATTTCATATAAATGGAACTGCAGAATATGTGGTCTTTTGCAACTGGCTTCTTTCACGTAGCATGTTTTCAATCGTCATCCATGTTGTAGCATAAATCAGTCCTTCATTTCTTTTAATTGTTGAAAATATTCCCTTGTATGGACATACATTTTATTTATCCATTCCTCAGTTGATGAACATTTGGGGTTTTTCTACCTATTGGCAATTATAAATAATTGCTATGAACATTTGTGTACAAGTTTTGGGTGTACATATGTTTTAATGTTTTTGGTATATACTTAAGAGTGGAGCTGCTGGTTCACGTGTAACTCTATGTTTAACATTTTGAGAACCTGTCAAACCTTTCCAAAGAAGCTGTGCCAATTTAAATTCTCATCATATCTTCACCTAGTTCTTAGCATGGTTTCCTTTTGTTTTTTGAACATATTTATCATGGCTGCTTTGAAGCCTTTGTCTATTAAATCTTCACATGGGCTCTCTCACAGGTGGCTTGTTTTGCTTGCTCTTCTTTCTGTGTATGGATCACACTTCCCTGTTTCTTTGCCTGTCACAATTTTTTTTTAACTGGACATTTTAGATTATATATTGTAGCATTTTGGATACTGATACATATCCATCCTCAGAGGACTGCAGCTGTTATTTGTTGTTTGCTTATTTGTTTGGTGACTGGCCAGACTATATTGTTGAAGTCTATCCACCCTCTTCCCGCTTTTTTCCCAGTCCCAGTACAAAGTCTTCGATGTTGCTCCTCAGAGGACTCAGCCTTGGGCTGCACAGCCACCATGGGCTGATGGGGTTCTAGCACAGCATTTCGTCCCTTTCCATGATCTTTCTATTGAGTAGTCTGCCTCTGTTCGCACCAAACCCAACTTCACCCAACTGTTATCAACAATTCCTTGGGGCTATAAATTGCTTCCAGGTCTGATACAACATCTGTGGGGCCACTTGCATGGATAGTTTTTGAGATCAGTTTTTGAGGTTTATTCAGACCTCAGGTGGACTAATCTAAATTTCTTTCTGTTTTTTTTTTGTTTGTTTGTTTGTTTGTTTGTTTGTTTTTTGCTTTTTGCTTGTTTTTCTGGTAAACTGGCTGTTTTTCTGGTAAACTAGGTTGATATTCTCATGAAGCTACCACCCAAATCACCATTGTTTTCAAAAGCACCATTAGGCTTGAACTTTCCCACGTTGTTTCAAATAAAGTCAGCTCCTTTGGGGAGAGCTATGGAGTTCTCTGTTCTTATGGCCAGTTTCTTCACTTGAGCAAATCCTGCAAGCTTCAGCTCCCAAGCTGGGGCAAGGAGCAAAGCCTGCTTCTCTCTGAGCTTTATGAGCAGGGTGTTGGTCTTCTCGTGTTGTCTCTCCCTGTGACAACTTATAAGTGGGATAGGGAAAAGGGAATCGAGGCCTCAATATTCTCAATATTCCCAGTGTACCTTGCCTCTTCTCTACTAGTGGGTATGGGTGGAGGAAGAAAGCCTCTGAACTCTTATTCTCACTCTGGAACAATTAGCTGGGGTGGGGGATGAGAATGGCTGGTACCCTCCCAGGAGATACCTCAACTGGAAACTGAGTGAAGAAGAAGCCCTGTATTCATGGCTCAACTCACCTAAAGAGGAGTATCGTTATTCTGAGCTGGGGGTGGGGGTGAGGGTGGAGGAACTCACATGCCACAGACTTTCACTGTTCTTACTGAGTTTTAGTATACTTTACCCTTTACCGCATAAATGTTTTTCCAGAGAAATTAAATGGTTGTTTTTCAAAATAATTTTCACCAGTTGTACTTGTTTTTCCAGGGAGTGGGCCCATGGAGTTCCTCACACTGCCATTCCAGAGGTAGAGCTTGTTAAGCACCCTTTTGATTTTTTAAAAATTTGATTTCTTCAAGGCTATCTCTTAATGATTCCATGCCAACACCTAGATACGGTTTCTGCCATCGCCTTGCTTTCTCTTATTTCCTCCTTTCACCAGGCCTCACAAATTTTTGGGTCTCCTGGCTTAGAAACAACCCAGTTCCTTTGCAGTCCCACCTTTACTGCCAAGACCCAGCTCTCCTACCCCTCCTCTTCTCAGCACTTATGGTGAACCTTGTGTTTATTGTTATTTTTAAGTATATGTATATCTGTTTATTACTACAATATTAAGCAATTAAAAATTATAGCCAAAGATTTTTAAAAATCATAAAGAAAATAATTTGGTTTTCCCTTATGACAAAACATTGGTGTTACTTTATGGTATATATAATTTCTGAAAAATTTATAGAACTTCGAATCAGAATACCCGTGTTGCCACCAGGCACTAACAGTTATTAGCTGATTAATCCCTTAAGAAAATCAAGATCCTAAAACAAAACATCTTCCCTTTCCCCTGAAAATAAGCAATATTCTGACCTTGTGTAACCATATCCTTGCTTATCTTTTTTTTGCTATTCAAGTATTCACTCCTAAATTTGATGGTTTAGTCTTGCCTATTTTTAAATCTTAAAAGATGGTGTAGGGAAGCGGGTGTGGCTCAATCGATAGAGCTCCCATTTACCATATGGGAAGCCCCGGGTTCGCTTCCCGGGGCCTCCTTGTGAGGGCAGGCCAGCCTGGGCTGATGCAGCAAGACCTCACAGCAGGAAGCGGTTGTGGCTCAATCGATGGAGACCCCGTTTACCATGTGGGAGGCCCCGGGTTCGATTCCCGGGGCCTCCTTGTGAGGGCAGGCTGGCCCGCGCGGCGTGATGGGCTGATGCAGCAGGACCTCACAGCAAGGGGGAGATAAGCAGACACAGAGAAGACACACAGCGAATGAACACAGCGGACACAAGCAGCAAGGGGGGGATAAATAAATAAATAAATCTTAAAAAAAAAAAAAA